>JAZGTJ010005208.1:0-28212 GCA_036877575.1 Botia almorhae | reverse complement strand
CCGGATTAGAACAGGATTGTTCCATCTACCGATAATCAAATACTTCTTGGTGTCGCATCTTGTGCTTATGTGCCACACATGTATGCGTATCTTCCTGTATGTCTGCTAATGCAACTTCTCAGCCTGTTGTGCACATTTATATGGGTATACACACGCATCCTATAGAATGCATGCGGAATGATTGCATTCCTTCATGCAGAACTGCAATCTTTCATGCAGCATTCATACGCGAAGCATACGTGATGCCACCGAGATGCTGGCTTTGTGTAAACCCACAGTGTTGCTGCACACATAAAAGCTTTATTATAAATAACGGGATTAGTTACAGTACAGGACTCAGATAACAGCTAACTAAAAGACTGCTGGTTTAACAAGGACGTGCCGGACAATGGCTGACAATGACCATCGCCGTTGTGCCCTTGAGCGAGGCACTTAACCTCAAAGGAGGCTGTCAATCTGGATAAACAACAACCACAAATCAGTTAGGAGGTGGCATGGGTTACAGACACACTCCATATGTAAAGAAGAGATACACAACAGAAGAAAACTTAGCATAGATTACAGTAGAACAGAAAACTGAATAGAATACAGAATAAAAGAATATAAAAGAACAGATAACCTAATATCATATACTACACTAGAATAGAATAGAGAATTAGAATTATTAGAATAGAATTAGAACGGAAAAGACAACTTAACTGCATAGATTACACAAATAATAATCCACAATAAAATAAAATAGGTTAGACTAGAATAGAGAATTAAGTTAAATATAGAATAAAAGAATATAACAGAGCAGATAACTTAACAGCACTGAATAGAGGTTTAGAATAGAGAATTAGAACAAAATTACACCAGACTAGACTAGAACCCAGAGTCAATTAGATGGAAAACTTCATTTCCAAAACCTCTAGTGAATGTGATTTCAAACACACAAGGGCTCTTTGATAACTGTTCTACTGATCAGAACTGCAGTCATAAACTGCATTATCCTGACACTCAGAGCCAGATGCTATTCCCTTGTCTATTCACTGTCTTCATTAACTGCATCTCCTGATGGCATGACATGTCTTTGATGGGAAGAACTTGCAGGGGCCCTTTTACTCCTGAGACTGATGCCGCACTGTTGGGCTGATCCATTTTTCATGAGAGATTAAGTGGGATCTGGAATGATGCTGTTCTACACCAGCTGTCTGTCTGCCTGCTTGACTGTTTTCTCTCGCCAGATGTTTACAATACATTCCAATTTTTCGAAACCGACGAGACTCGCGGTGAGCGCTACGCTCTGCTCTCGTGTCGGTTATGCGGCGATCCTAAAACCAAAGCGCAGATCCGCAACCACTCCAGTTTATAACAATTTATGAATCCCAGCTAGTCATACCTTCAAACAGATAAGCTCTGCTCTCGTTGTGGAAACCCTGGACTTGAGAAACTCCAGCGCTTGACCTCAGAACTTGATCAAACTCCTGGAAGATATCCACACGTAACGTCGGATCAACCCCGAGCCCTGAAACTAAGAAACACAAATATGAGCAGCAACTTCCAAAATTAAATCAAACGTCAGCTAAATGTCATAAAAAAATAAACGATACTTTACATTACAATATATGTTTTATATATATATATTACTAATTAATTAATTGCTATAGCCACCAAATTATTGCACATACGTGCATCACATATACATAAATCACGTGATTGTAATTCATTACCATGAAAGCCCCACCAATTGATTATTAATTAAGTATATAATCAACAACAAAACAAATATTTTTAAGAAAACACAAGGTAATATGTATATAAATACATAGTTGATAAGAATTCGAGGTTTAAATATATATACATAAATAGTTAGACGGATAGTGCACACGTGAAGTCGGACCACATACACCCCTAATGAAAAACAGTGCCTATGCATAATGTTACTGTTGTTGCTTCTTTTTCATTTTTAGACACTAATAAGGCAAATACTGAACATACCATAGAAACCTCCCACAGCGCAAAACGCAAAAAGTTGAAATAATTCCATTGTAAAGGAGAGAGAAAAACGCCTATTCCATCATCGTGCTGCGTTCCTGCCGGAGACTGAGCGAGATGCGCGTCAGTGATACACCTCCAAAAGACGCATCATCAAATCTTTATTAACACTTGGATAAAACTTTAGCATGCAAAGGCACATAAATAAAACGAGAGGGAAAACTCCATGTGGCTTAAAATGCAGGTTATGGAGATAGCAGTTTCCTCTCGCGATTAAGCGGTCAGTGGGAGAGATTCAGGTGCGTCCGTCCTCCGTTGCGGTCACAACCGAGTGTGAACGAACGCGCGCACCTGCAGCTTGTGAATCACGCCGCCTGCTGGTGATCAGATGTACACAAACTTAATGCGTTTCAATTCGTTTCACATGTAAAAAGTTTCCTTTTCGTTTTTTTCTCTCCTCTTCCCCTAAATCAGCCTATTGGATAACAACTCTGTATACAGTACATAATAACTAGATCTTGTTTTTGTAAACAAGAAAACATGGTTGCTATAGTTTAACCATGCATAACCAAACATTAACCATTGTTTCACTACAAAAAACATAGTTTAAGTTTATTTGTAGTAAAACAATTTGTTTGTTTGGGCTGTGAAATCCGTCCATACATCTTCCAAACCCACTTGTTCTCTTCAGGGTTAACGGGGCCTGGAGTCTATCCCAGCATCTCGGGGCATAGGCGGGGTATACGCTCAATAAATGGGGCTGTGGAACCCTTTGGCATTATATATTAAATGTAGCAATAGCATATATTGAAACACATATATAGTCAACTGTATATGACATTAAGTGAACAGATAGATTGTGTTTTTAAGGTATTTGTCAGGTTACAACTTTATAAATGTTACCATTATTATTTTTGAAGTTTCACAATTGAATTAGCCTAAAAACTAAAGAAATGCTTTTAGCTTTAGCTTCAACAGCTAGCTTTGCATATCCTCTATATTTTATATCTAAATAGACACCCACTATCTGTTAAAGAGGCCTAATGTTTGTATTGATTTTATACTGAAAGCTGTTATAAAGCATTGTCCAAATAATAATGAGAGCCCTCATCAAGTATCACTCTAAATCATTTCATTATTTTCATTTTAATAGCTTTTACAAATGTACCTCAGCTCAACGAACACGTCCATTTAATTTAACCGCTCCCTTAAACTGTTAACAACCCCAAATAACTCATATACCTCGACAGAAATTAACTGATTAAAAATGCTCACACTAAATTTTGTTGCTAAGAGATGCGGTGTTACAACCCTTAAAAAGTAAGACACGTTGCCATGGTATCTGAAGTACATTTGCATATGGAGAGGGGTCAAAGAAGGTGGTCACCAGAGCCAGAAATTTAAAAAATGCAGATCCAATCAAACAGGTCATGAATTCAGTAATTATATTACAGCAGCCAGCGTGTCACGCTACTAGGATAAATGTAACGCAGGTCTTCTTAAAAAGAGTTGGTGGTCTGAATATATCACAGGTGCATCTGTTATCTGTCCATGCAAATTCTGTTGCGACCCACTGCATGCATAAGAACTATTTTCAGTGTGTGCGGTTTTCTCTGCCACACAGCAGTGACGGCTTATATAATATTGATGAACCGAACTCTAATCTAAATATAGTGTAATGTAAATATAACATAATTCAAGCATTATAGCAACATGCATGATGTTTATGTAAACGCATATAAAACAGAAAACAGAGTGGTGGGAGAGCGAGGGTGAAGACAGAGAGAGAGAGAGAGAGAGAGAAAGAGAGAGAGAAAGAGAGAGAGAGAAAGAGAGCGATTATTAGTGTGCATTTTTCAAGTTTCACATTGACAGCCCGAGGCATCAGAAAGAGGCAGCTTTTAAAGCAATGCACAGGAGATAGACGGATGGATAGCTGTGCCAGATATCAGCTCAGGCAGCACATAACAAGTGTTTCACTCAACAGCCTGTCTGCATGACAGCCACTTTTATCATCTCCCGTATATGCTGCTGTTTGGGAATTTTCAGGAATAATAGAGAGGAACACTGACGAGAAGTCACATCAGACGTCAGGAGAATAAGAGACAGTGGCCCAAAAGTATCTGAACCCTTAGGCCACACTTAAAAAAGTATGTATGCCTCAGCAATATAAACAAAATGCCAAAACAAGTCACACAGGCAAGCAAATATAGTTTGTGGCCTATCTTCCAACTATCTTAACTTTTCTAGGTCATTTTGCAGTTATTTGTATTAACCACTTATGGTCATGTTTAGTGGGTGTATGAGGTCACAGTGGATGCCTTCTCAAGGTCACCCCTGTGGACCAGCAGAGGATGAACTCATAAAATCATGCATGTTAAACACTCACAATGTTGTCTGATCTTCACCATTCACTGACAGAGCACTGCAGATTTCTGTAGCCAGCAAGCCCCACTTCTCTGCTTCACCAGAGAATACAACACTACAGATTCATAAACACAGCACTACAGATCTGAGAGCACAACAATGATTTCTGTCACAGGATAGTCTGCACTTAATGGAGATATTCCAGTCCGAAACTCTTAAAATGGGTTACTGAACGGTTTTCGAGTTATAGTCAGCAGGGAAACCAATGCTAAAGGCATAAAATAAATAATACTTTAAACAGTTTAGCAAATAATTATAATAACTTTTGTTATGTTATTATTCTAGCAGATTGTTGGTCCTATGCAGTTCCTGTCAATATAAATACAATGTCTTTTCAGTATTTCAATGGTTGAAACATTTTTTTTACTTATTTATGATAAACAATTTATTTACTCCGTAAGGTTGTAACTTTACATCTAAATGTAAAATCTGGGACCAGAAACTACAGAACTTCTGTAGTGTAAATTTCTCCGTTTTTCAAGTCGCTCTTGTGGGCTTTTGAGAGAGTTAAGAAAACATTGCTATACAATGCTGCCATCTAGTGGCAAATGCACACACAGGTTTTGCTATTCTTGTGGAGGATATTATGGATTACATGGCACTTAATTTTTAAAGTCAAAAAGTCACACTTTGGTAAATAGCTCATTGCAATGTTTCTTTAATGTTAAATAGTTTTTTATGTTGTTGGCTGCAGTTTACATGCTGAAGGACAATAAAGATTTGAGAAAAAAACTTCTTTTTGGATAATGTAAATTAGATGATTATAAAAAGTCAAAGTGTACTTATTTAAAAAAAAAAACAAGTACAATATTCAAGCAAAACATTTATACATTTATAAAGTGATTTACGGTGAATTTAAGGTTTACATTTTATCAATATGTGTTTTCTGGGAATCGAACCCACAATTTTTACACTGCTAACATAGAAACTTATATTTGACATATTTGTTTGAAAATTCCATTCCATGATATTCTATTCTACATTTCCTGACCAGAAAGAATTACATCATAACTTTACAGTCTTTAGCAGGACTTGTGTATTCTCAAGGCAATCTCGCAGGTCACACTATTAATCATGATTCATAATTACTCATTGCCTGTATTTATTTAGGTCAACTCAATTTTTAGGCAATTGACAGACGGAAGAGTAAAACATTGGGGAGGAATTCTTAAGTGATGTAAAACACAAATTCAGGTTTGTATTTAAGCACTGTCAACCCGGATATGAGACATCATAAAGTCATCTTTAGCTGGTGAGTTAGGGTAAAAAACAACATTGAGTGGTAGTGTACAGATTTCCTGGAAAACAAATATTTTAAAAGTGCTCCAATTAAAAAGGTTCGAGAACCAGTTTGCTCTACTAATTGAATGACATATACTGGCTACACTTCTGCAATATACTTGAAAATGCATTTGGGCATCTTCATTTGTGTTTATATCACTAATCACCACTCTGTAAGTACGTAGTTTAAAGAAAAAGGATTCACATTATTTTAGTAAAGTTAAAACTTGTGACATAATTAAATGCAGTAGATTTCCTTTACACTTTAACGAGAATTAAAGTTTGTTTGATTTTGTTGTCAAACAAATATGTGTGTGTATTCCTTTATACGTTCCTTAGCTGTGTCAAGGGATGGTATGGTCCAAACTGACATGAAGTTGCTGTCCGTGGTGCTGGATCAAGACAGCTTCAGCTGCTTGCCAAATCTCATTACCAATTTTTCTCCTAACTTTGTAGTAAAGATTGTTTTTGTCATAACTCATACAAGAATAAAAATCGCATATAATTTGAAGATTAAGTTAGACTTTTGATTTAAGTTTACTGTATAGTTTTTAGTTGGAAGGCTGCTATACATACAGTAATGAGGGATAACAGGTAACACTGCTAATCAGCTACCTGATTTAAGCATTTAGGTCCTTTTTCTTTATACCTGATACTAAAATGGTGCCTCATGTATTTGCCAAATGTTTTGCTTCTGTGGAGAGAAGATATTCAGAAATATCCAAAATGTTCTGTCCTGTTTAACTATGATAAAATAATAATAATTCATAAAAATGACTACATTTAATACTAAGTAAATTGTAAAAGCAATGCTAAATGTGACACAAGTTAAATACAATATTATATTTCTCTATAAAGTAGCTCTGTGTTAGATAACATTGCGTAACTTGAACTCACAACACGGAGCCCCGTCGGCTGTTTGGGTTCGACTGCTTCTCCACGTTTTGCTGTGTGTGAACAGGGGCTGAATCATTTCTTGTGTTCCACCCTCACGTGGAACCAGAGTCTGGTTGAGTAACACAGAAAACACAAGCAGTTACCATCACAGAGAATGAATAGTCTAAGGACTAAGTTTAAACTGTATAAACTAAGTAAAACTCCTCCAGACACACAACAGATTTCACACTTGAAACACAGGGCAAGAACTTTGACGAAAAGGTTGTCTCCAGGCTTTATTACAGTCACCTGATCCTTCTGTTAGCTTGTTTCATGGAAAAGAAAACGTGCTGTTTTGTGACAGTTTTTAAGATTTTAGGTCTAATATAATCTCCTAATAATCTCTAATAAAAGTCTGAGTTTGACCCATATCCTGTCAGCTGACGTCACAGCCATCCAACGCCGTGCGGGCCCGTCATCTAGCCGCGCATACCTTGCTCTGATGCTGAGGTTGCATACGACCCTTGTCACAGCCGTTGGTACTGAACATCCAACCACATTCTCAGACACACACGACAAATGTCTGAGGTCAAGAGGTTTGTTACGAGACCTCACCAGCTTAGAACATGCAAGAAAATGTATGTTGAATTCAAACACTAACAATATAAAGTTGTTTACAGATGCCCAACAAAAAAATGGTTGTGGGTTTTGTTGGATCCGGTAGATGCTTTATCCCAAGCAACTTCTGGAGTCTAAAAATCAAATTGAATTTACCGTAATTATTAACAATTGACCAACAATGCTGCATTCATTAAAAACTCTAACATAACAAATTAACATAACTATTAATTCCACTACTATTTTGGACACACAACGTTGACAGGAGATGATGAGTGTTAGAGGTAAGCTTATTGAAACAGCACAGAATCAAAGCAGTCAGTCTGCAGGGAGTTGGGGAGGAAGGGATATTAGTCACTATTCGATTGAAGGAAAAAAAACAATGGACTCTGACAATCACACCATCACGCACGCATACCTTTCCTGCCCGCCCCTTTCTTGCTATCATTCTCAGATTCATCCGACAGCACCTACCGACCCCCCTCTTGCCTTAAACTCAGGGCACTTTAAATAGCAGTGCGACCCTCCTGTGTTCTTCATAACCTCTCTTCGGCTCTCAGAATGACCAGGAACCTGAAGCAAGGTATTTTTGAGAAGTGACAGGGCATGTTTAAAGAGGACTGGCTGGCACATGATGTGACAGATGAATTGGTCATCATTATCTTAATCTGTGGATTGTACACACATGATTTTCCATGCCTGGGCAACTCAGAGGAGCTCATATTTTCTCTGTTCTTATTGTCCAATCTGTGTCTCTCTCTCTCTCTCTCTCTCTCTCTCTTTCTCTCTGTGGGTTTATGTCTGATGGTAGTGGCTGTGCTGCTTGTGGCACTCTTGTGCCTGGATCCTCACGGGCACGTCGGCTCGGCACCCATCTGTACACATGGGCCAACAGGATGCCACGTCCCTTCTCTGGAGGATCTCTTTGACAGGGTCATACAGCACTCGGCCAGAATGCACAGCCTCTCCAATGATCTGCACTCAGAGTTTGTAAGTCACATTCGAAACGTTCTACATAGAAGTTTAGTGATGGTCCTAATGCAATTGTTACTCAATTACTGCAATTGTTGCAATTGTTAGAGGTTGAGAAATTATTATTTGAAACTTCAAATACAAATATGAATTTGCTTAATATGAATTTTGTCATTTTGCTTAAACTACACAGTCATCTATCACAGTTTACCCTTCGTGTGTTCACAGTTAAATAATGTACTTCTCTGTTAAAAATGACATACTTATTTTATAAGTATGAAAAATACTTATTTTAATATTTAATTTAAATAATATTTTTATCTTGTTAATTCAGTGAATTTCATTTAAAAAGTATGAAATAAAATGTTGATTGAACATTTTAAAGTGCCAGGCAACATAAATACTTTCAATGATTATTATCTTTAAAAGAAAGAAATTATGATGAATATTGATTTCAGAGTTACTTCTCAAAGCTTGTGTGTTTTTTATTTTCATAAAGGAACAGTACTTCCTGCCTAGCAAAAACCATATAGGAAAGTGTCACACTTCTAACATACTGACTCCAAACGGCAAAGAAAACGCACAGAAACTAGCTGTGAGTATCTTTACCACCCATCATTTCCCCACCCCAATAAAATCCCGCAGACTCAGTCTGTTCTGTCTGTGAGGTAAATGAGCACCTGCGACTGCCATAGCTTGTCATTAATGGACCATGTTTTCCAATGGCCCTGCTGTCTTATCACACCTATGCCCTTGAGCGGAGTACTTAAAAGTCTACCTCAGGGGAACTGTTCTGTCAATTACAGCAGTCTACTTAGCTGCTAACTTAAGTAACCAAGCAACAAACAATTCAAATCATTTTCGAAACATATATCAACACCCTGTTTTGTTTACATTTTTTTACTAGAAATGCTATTGATTATTGCTAGAGTTGTTGTGCAGAATAACTGAGGGAATTCTGTTGTTCAAACTATTGTTAAACTTTTTGACTCTCGTGTCAAGCGTGAGGAGTTGACTGAGGTGATTCTGAAATTGCTGTTGGCCTGGAGGGAGCCTCTGTTCCAGCTTCACCAGAGCATGGCTCACCAACAAGACTTCAACAGCTTCAGCAGCAACAAAGCCCTGGAGATAGGCGACATGGCTCACGAGCTGGGGAAAGGAGTGAAGAAAATAGCTGAGAAGGTGGTTGAAATTTATCATTCTTTTGTCTTTTTTTATCATTTCTTCTGTTTGTAGCATGAACAATGATGAAATATGGCAAATATTTCACAGCTAAGAGTTTGTGAAAGCTATATACGCATGTTGTGCTATTGCAACAATATAATCATTTCTTTCTCTCCTCCTCTCTACCAGATGAGGCTACTGGGAATGCTGGATAATTCCGTGACAGCTCTATCTTCACGGGAAGCTATGCTTCCGGTATCCGACAGCGGAGAAGCCATGAGCGACTACGAGCTTCTCTACTGCTTTCGCCGTGATTCTAATAAAGTTCAGAACTATCTTAAAATCCTTAAGTGCAGGATTGTACCCGAACACGACTGTTAGAGGAGAACATGGGCTTTTCAACCGTACTGACGGATGGTGCAATGGACAGAATCTCCGCTTATCAAGCTTGTTTGACTCTGTGCCATCAATTAAGACTTCATCAAATCTCCCACAAATAAACTTGAAAGTTAAATCCAATAGGATACAAATGGCAAAGCTTTACGGTATAGTACTGTAAACCAATCAGTTGCTAGAATTTTCAAAACAGTATGCAGGAGGACTGGGGGAATCAGTCAACAGGAAATGACCTCGATTCATGTCGATTCATCCCTCCAATTCTTTGTTTTTTGTACCAAGTGCTTGTTTCAGATTTTATCAATTTCATTTGCAATACAAATCTGGATTTCTCTGAATGAACTGAAAACACAACGTTTTAATAAAACTAATAGACTTTTCGGCAGAGAAGCAGTTTACTGTATTTATTATTAAAGAAATGGAATTAATATTAAACCATGACACAACGTAAACCAAACAACAATTATACCAATGAACACATTTTATTTTTTATAAACTGTTATTGTGCCGTCTTTTTTAATGTAAAGAATCCCCTGAAGACTGTTATCTGAATTGTTTATCTCCTAATTATGTTATTTTCTCATTTCCCATTATTAAAAATAAAGTTTGTGCTCATTTTACTGAGTAGACATTTTACTCATGTTTAAATCGGATGGAGCTACACTACACATGCTTGATACTCATACACGCTATATTTAATGAAATAGTTCTAGCATTGCGAACTACTTCAGTGGAAGTCTCTGTGATTTGCCCTCTGAAGGTCATAGTTCACACTCAGCCTGAAGCCTGTGCCTCTATCTGAACTTTACCATTTTGCCAGAACATGCGTCACCAAATAAAGTGTGCTGTGATTTTATGCTATGTACGAAAGTTTTCACTGTGACGTTGCGGCGAGACTGCTGACGCATGTTACTGATGATGCAAGCATGCAGTGATGCGTGCGACTGCTAAATAAGGGCCTTGAGGTGCAAAAGGAACGTGCCTAAAACTCAGACACTGTGCTTGCATCAAATACAAGCTAATGCATGTGTCATATACAGTTGTAAGCTTTGTGCTTACGGTATGTCTACATTATATCTATACTGTCTGTCTCTACTTTGTGCTATATCTATATCTATCTGTCTGTCTGTCTATCTGTCTGTCTGAGTCACTGATCTGTCTATCCACAGCAGATTATGTACCCACCAAATCTACCTGTCTACTTTCACTCTCTTTACCAAGTTGTGCAAATCTGGGCACTGCAGTCTGTCTGAAATCCAGGAACAGCTGGAGGGTGTCTGTGCATGTAACTGGTCCTGTGGTTGGCCTGTGCGTGCGTATTGCATAACGCTCCAGCGAGCTTTAAGCTTCAGCCTGTCTCTTTAACTCTGTCATTCAGGGGTCTGTGGGTCAGAGAGCAAAGCAAAATCTCTTTTTGAGGGTGAGGCTAACCAGAACCACCTTCTAACTCTAAAATATAGTGAATGATTACAATTGAGTAAATGAGTGAACGAATACAATTACAATTGAATAAAATAAATGAATGAAATAAAAAAATCTATCTTGGTAATATAATCCTCACACCTGAAAAACATTTTCATTTGATTACGTTTACATTTATTCTAATAACTTACTGAAATAGTAGTTGTCATTACCGACACACGTAACAAAACTTTATCAGCCTCTTTACCTGGTTTTGTTTGATCTAAACGGACAGTCCAACAGAGCCCAATCGCGTAAGAAGGAATTGTTCCCATCTTTGTTTTCATTGCACCTGTCTTTGTAGTCACAGTCAATCTTGCACGCAGGTCATGTTGCTGTTGGCTGTCTGACTTAAACTGACTGTCAGTTCCAGAATTCTCAGCTCTCAGATTGACTGTGATGAGTAACATGCGCTGGAACATCAAGCATCTCTTTTCATCCGAGGAACTGTCTGTCAGAACACAACATAACTGTGTTGATGGACAGCAATCCACTTCTGCAGACTATGTTTGCATTTCCTTAAAAAAATGCTTAAAGACTTTAAACATGTTGGCCTACACTCTGAAAACAGCTGGGTTTTCAATGTAATAGGCATGCATTATTTTGTCCGTAATACCACTGAGCACAGTGACGTATCTCGTCATTGGCCCACAGCCCCCTCTAGTGGCAAATCCAAATTTAAGAATTCCGTGAAACTTCCGCACTCTTGTAGCCTACATATTGCACACTATATACTGTATACGCCAAATGTATGCTGTGTTTATCTTTAATATGCTGGTTAAGTCTAAACAAATGATTACTACAAAGGAGATGTTCAAAATCCTTGCACACAATATCATAATATAAGTCTAATGAAAAGTCAAGTTCGCCGCAATGCATTGTGGGATAATAGTAGCATGCAGTATGCTGCATACAATAAATATGGTAGTCTAACATTGTAAACACGGATCATTTAAGCGATGCACTAAATCTTTATGACGACAGTACAACCCAATGATCTGTGTATATGATTGCGGCACTAATGTCGAGCTGTTGCTAGAGGGCGCTGTTGACGCACATTTAGTTTACTGTGCATAATCTTTGTTGATTGTACTGAAAAACTAAAAACACTAGCCGAATTAAGATCACAACAAAAACAAACTGTGAACTGCAGAGGAAGAGGAACCAGACGTGCACATGATGCAACGTCTCGTGGATATTAATAAAATCCTCTTTTATCCCCAGCTCTTCTTAAAGAACACAGATAACACAAATTAATGAATTATTCTTTAGTTTAATTGTTCATTTAAAAAAATCGAGGTTTGTATTAACTGCAGCTGCAAATGCTTACTGTGTCATTTGCTCATGTAAAGTCAATAAAGCACACTAAATTAAAACATCATTGCTAATTGGAAAAGCACTGACCAAACCTAACAAAATACAATTAAGTGTTCTGCATTACTCCATTATTCCATTAGGATAGAGACAAACACTCACGTTAAAAGAGAGAGAGACAGAGGGGGAGAGAGAGTGAGAGAGTCGCATAACTTCGCCTCCGGCTGCGTTCTTTTTGTGTAGTCTTTACTGTGGAGAAAAGAAAAAGAAAAGGAAAGAGGAGGGGTGACGCACACGCCGGTAGTGGGACGGATGGTAAAGCATGGAGTCAGTGCGCGCATTTCTGAGCTGCCAGAGGCGAGAGGAGCGCTTCCCGACAGCGGAGCTCCGGAGACAGTGAACGCGGCGCCTTCCCATAAAATTTCCAGATTAGTTCATCATCCTGAATAACCGAGACATTCGTGTGTCTTTTCATAGCGGGCTCGGCACAGATCTTAAGATTTATTGAGCACCTCGAGACGCGCCGCGCTATCAGGCATGGAGACGATCTCCGTACAAGCGGAGATGTCCCATTTAGGGAGTAACGGAGAGGATCAAACCGAGGCTCTGCCGGTGGACTATCCGGCAGGAGAGATGCCGGCCTCTCTCGGCGTGCGAAGAGGATCCAGCGTGAAGAAACATCATCACAAGCACAACCTGAAGCATCGCTACGAACTGCTGGAGACTCTTGGAAGAGGCACATACGGAAAAGTGAAGAAAGCCATAGAGAGGCACACCGGACGGGTGGTGAGTTGATCTAAGAATAAACCGCCTAGCAATGCACATAGTTACACTTATATGTTGAGGGATCATAATATTAGAATGCCCACAGAAACAAATATAGCCATTTTATTCCTTGCATGATCTTTTCGAACAAATGAGAATATAAAGATACAGAATTAATGAGGACCAAACTCAGGTATTTATACTCAGGAGTTTATAGTGAAATCTAAGACTTTGTAGACTTTGGTGTCTCAACATATCAGAGCAGTTTTTGTATACAATTCTCCATAGGAGACACTTTACTGAGATGATGGGGTCCTTTATTTGAGGAAAACCATCTAGGAAACATGCAACCTCAAGTCTAGGAGAATTAATGAGTCTATTGAGAATTATTGAGTCTATTGAGAATTATTGAGTCTATCGAGTAATTTAAGAGATCTCTTATGAGTGATTCGTTTCTCCTGTGGTGATTATGTGGAATTGACTGTATATCAGTCGTCCTAATTAAACATTCCTCCACAGTGAAAGCGGATCTGCTTCTAATGACCATCATTACACACACAATTTCACAGGGCAAGTGCTGCCTTCCGTCCCCCGTGAACAAGGGTCAGCTAATTCAGGTCATCTGTACAAGGTACAGAGCGGGTCAAAGGTTTCGAGAGGTATGTTTATCTATGGTACCTTAAGGTATCAGCACTAAAGCCACGTGCAGAAAATGATGACCTTTGTAGAAAGAAATAAGTGCGAAAACGAGGATAAAGCACTTCTGCTTTTAGGGAACTAGGTCAGCGTATTAATCCCAAGACGGATCTGCATCTTAACTGGTGCAGAAATGGTCCGGTTGGGTCAGATCTGTGGGCGAGAGATGTGCCCTGATGTCAACAGCTGCTTAAGTGTGCACTCGAGAGTCACGTCTGTCTGAAACACACAACCCAGTAAAGGAACTGCTAACAAGAGCTACCAAAGAAGCAGCCAGAATCCAGACAGACTGTGGCTCTTTGGAGACCAATGCACAAGGGAAAGATTTCCTGACTGGGCTGTGTTTTCTGTGTCAGCAGACAACACTAAATCTGTAGGGTACAGATATACTCAAGTGCTGGCGTGGTGATTTTGGCAGCAGCAAAGATATTCCAGTTGTTTGGCACGCGAGAGCAAAATGCAACTCTCAAAACGTTCCCTGCTTCTCACTCCCTCACACGCGAGTTCCGATGCATTTGCGAGACCTGCGAGCGAGCTTCTGTGATTCGCTCTGCTGTTTCAATGCCTCTGAGCCAGAGTGTCTGGGAAGAGAAATAACTGGTAGACATTGTGGACAGGTCCAGATGATAAAGTACATGTTAAAGCTCAGAGTCATTCAGCAGAGCTGGCGAATTCAGGAGCTTCAGTCCACTCTCAGTAAACAATGCATTGTCTTAAAGGGCTGATGGGTGAATTCCAAGAATGTGTGTGACTCATACTAGTACTTAGTGGGCTGTCAAATTGACTAGTTGACTAATAAGTGTTGACTAACAAAAGCCTGGTATAATCAGGCTGGTTTTGGGTTTATCCCGACTGGCCGTGTTTCTTTGGGAGTATTTACGTAAGAAGCGCTCACGCGTTCAGAAACAACTACTTTTGACTTGACATGCCATCTTTAAAATGCAAGCAATCTTGGTGGGACTCTAAAACACAGCAATGTGATACAATGGCCAAAAACATAATAGGGTTTTAAGGGTTTCATAATGATCCATACTTCAAGGCCTCTCCAAAAATACCACAGTGCCGTGTTCAGAAAACCTAGTTGTTTTGTGTTTATTCCACATGAGGACATGAGTTGCTGTGGAAGATAAAGATACAGTCTTTGCATGTTGTAGACAGGCAATACAATGAGGTTGTCTATGTCTGTGAAACAATGGGAAGGCTTTGGTTTAGCCAGGGGTTAGAGAAGAGCAAAGCCTGCAGCCAGCTGGCACAGGCATCAAACACAGGTTGGCTTAATGATCTGTAGCCGCAGGCTGGCTAACAATACCGCTCACCTGTGTGTGCCGTGTGATTCTTTCAGCGAGGTCAAAGGAGCACCTGCGTGCAAATCTGCTGCAATGCAATTTTAATGAGTTTATGCTTTCACTGAAATTAGGGTTAGGCTTAAGAGAACCAGACGTTATCCCACACTGGTGTCCTAAAGTGGCTCTTAACCACAACGGACAAACAAACACACACACACACACACACACAGAATTGACTAAGATTGCGTCCACTGACTTGGACTTGTTTATTTGCATGCTCTGTTTTCCTAGTTTCAACACACTAAAGAGAATTCCATAATTAGCCTGAGTGTAAATGACAAGAACTTAATTTAAGATTTTAAATAAAGATTTTAAAATAAGGCATTTCAGCATGTTTAGCATGGTTACACACAGAAAAGTGGCACTGTGTAGTGAATTCGCTCCATAGTTTTCTTCAAACGTATTTAGGCTCTGTCTTACTGTCTCTTTAAATAATTCATCATGCTAGTGACAAAGTCCAGAGCGTAACCACAGTTATCACATCCATGTGGCGAGTTAAACACCTCTGCTTCCTTTATCACAAGCGCTGTGACATTGAGAGGGTTACGTAAGTCACCAATAAGGGCTTTTACATGTAACAGAGGCATTGCAGATGTCATAAGGTCGTACATTACAGAATGTTCCGACATGACCCGAAAAAAAATATCCAGACACAATACACTGTATGTACACCCTGGTCAGATGTGGTCGTTTTGCCCCTAAAAGGCTTGGGGTGGCGGATCAGAGCCATGGTAACACTGGGTGGACAGGAAGTCAACCTTGTCAGCACCGCTTCCTCCTCTGAGTGTTTTATGAGTCAGTGGAGGAACAAGCACCACACTTCCTGTAACCCTGATCGCCCCTTACGACCAATTTGGGAAACGTTTGCTTGCTAGGCTAAAACTCTACTAAATGCATCTACTAGATATACCACCAAATACATTGCAGAAAAATGCATTTGAGGACAGGTAGTGAGTGCTGGCACCGCTGTTGGATGGAGTCTGTTTGGGAGTTTGGAAATGGGACATTTAAAATTAACTCCTCTGGTGTGTCTTTTGAGAAAGCCATTCACCTTCACTGAAACCTATTTTCCTCAAGGTTAGAGACACCCACTGAGAATCTGCACCATCCTCTCTCTTGGTTTACCAAGAATTTCTATCTACAGCTTTGAAGGATCATATTTCTACTGCTGAATCTGGTCTATTCCAAAGCTTTCTAAGAATTGAACATGTCATATAATGGACAGTGTGACAATCTATATTATTCCACACTTACTTAAAGAATGACATCATGGTAAACTACAGTAGTTTAGTGAGTCTGTGGGACACCTGACCAGTTGAGACAGGAAGTGCTTGTCTGTGAACTTTATCGTGACACAATGACAGGTTGTAGGCTGATGTGTTTCTCTGACCCACGACCCTAGATCTCGAAAACCACTGAAACCCAAATATCATTAATCAGAGCTTTTTAACCTTTGACCCGTCTTCATCAATACTGCTCAATCAAGCTGACAAATTGAGCTGACTAGACATTCATCAGTATTTTCGGGTCATTCCGAACAACATACATAAGCTACTCATTAACATTACTTTGCAGTAAACAATACTGTGCTGTACCCTGTTTGCATCATGCAAAGTGCAGATGAGATTCAAATAACTGTTAATGTGTGTGTCGGTTCTCAGGTGGCGATTAAATCCATCCGTAAGGAGAAGATTAAAGACGAGCAAGACATGGTGCACATCCGCAGAGAGATCGAGATCATGTCTTCTCTCCGTCATCCACACATCATCTCCATATACGAAGGTATGTGTCAGTATGTGCGTTATTGAATTTTCCTCATTCCTGTCGTTTCTAACTCTTGGCAATTCAATGACACCTAAAAACTGTTCAGAACTTCTGTTAAAACAGCTTCAAAGCCCTCATAGCTTCCTAAGATAAATACAACTCCACTTAATATATTTAGAAACCTAAGCACAGTTTGTCTAAATTTCCTGACTTGATTCTCAGAATGCAAGAACTGTTTTTTCCCCACCTGCCAATCATTTGCACTAGCCCCGCCCACAGATTGTTACCCCATGGTTTATTTATACGATCTGCTGCCAAAGGCTGTTGATCAGGCAACAGTCCTGTTGGGGATATAAACCCTCTAATGGAGATGAAGCATATGTTAAAACACAAGCCATTAGTGTCCTGCAGCAATCAGCATGTTTGAAATATCCCATGCATGTTGCTGAGCCTGTTAGAACATCAATCAAAAATGCATTAAATTAGGCGCCGAGCGCAGCACACAAGAGCCGGATACTCAAAACAAAGACATGATAAAGCTGCTTTATCTTCATACTGACGGCGAGAGACACCATGACTGTGGGCTCACGTCGTGTTCTCAGCCAGGGGTCGTTATTACTGACCCTGGATCAGTCTGCGCGTCGGTGCCAAAACCGAGCACGCTCAGTGTCCCGTGTCTAACACGGATTAGCCGAGAGGGGTAATTACTCAGAGCTTGCCTCAAGCAGCAAGTCTGGGATCAGGTTCAATGTCTCGAATGTAAACCTTGCCCATTTTTTGAGGGACGTTTATGAACTGAAGTGATGGTTAAGAGCTGTTAAGAGCTGATGGTTAGTTAAGAGCTACGACCCAGACAGTCAACAATAGATGCTCAGGTGTCAAATGCACGTCGTTGAAAGTGACACCAAGAGACTTAGAGGAAAACCACCTGGATAACCGGAATCTTCACTGTCTACTTGCTTCATTTACTGTTGCCGTGACAACCAGCCTCGGGGCAGTAACTACAAAGAGTCGCCACGGAGACGCTCTCGCTGTGTCAGCAGAAGTCGGAGGACATATTGGAGGACTTGCTCACTTGAAAGTACAACAAAAAGTTGCTGATGTTCCAATTCCTTTGTGACTTGCAAGATAAACACATCCCTGATTGGCTGAAATGATCGCTATTAATCTAACAGTTGCTACTAAAAATACTACACTGTGTTGTTTGTTGTCCAAAACACATATCTTTTCCTGGAACAAGAATGTTTATACCACCATCCCTGCTCTCTCACACACACATACACAAATACACGGACACAAACACACCAAGTCTCACTTCCTCTCTCCACTTAACACCTGTTAACAGTTGTGGGTCCGGCTAGCAAACACAGCTCCTAATCACCATGACCCTGATTAAAGCCAGACATGCTGGCGATTTTGTCTCCAACATATTGGCAAACGCCCAACAAAAGCTTGAGCGAAACAGTTAAGAGTCAATGATGGAGAGCTTTAGCTAGCGAAGCGGACAAAATGGAAATGAGCTATTTTCTTTTTCCATGTGTCTTCGCTTTAGCACGCACGTATAGCGTACACGAGGGACCTGACCGTAAAGAATGCAATGATGTTGAATAATCTAATCAAGTCTCTCTTGTTTGTGTGTTTTTCTCCCTTTTACAGTGTTCGAAAACAAGGATAAAATCGTGATCGTGATGGAATACGCCAGTAAGGGCGAGCTGTACGACTACATTAGCGAGCGCCGCAAGCTCGGCGAGAGAGAGACGAGACACTTCTTCAGACAGATCGTCTCTGCTGTGCATTACTGCCATAAGGTGAGGGGCGGAGCCAACAGGCATCAAGTATTCAGATAATGCTGTCAATCACAGGACAATGGTATCTAAAGGGCCCGTTATCTCACTTCCTGTGACAATTCTTCCGTCATCTCTCCCTCAGCCCAACTCCACTATTATTTCTATTCACATAGAAAGAAAAATGCATTATTATTGTCTTGAAATTATCTGAATTAGCTGGGTGCTGATTGGTCAATACCGCATTTAAACCTTTATGGCCGCAATATAGTAACAGCTATGACATGAAACACCTGCTTAACATATTACTGCACAGCACCCATAGCGGAGCGCTAGTTTTGTTGCCTAGCAACTTTCTGATTACATTATATAATCTAGCAGCAGAATAGAACTTAATGAATTTGCTGTAATCTCGATATCGGAGTGCTAAAATTAAGGGCTCTCAAAATAACTACTGACAGCTGCGCAGATACACGTGCAGTCGACGTGATTTGCGCACACAGTCAGCTCTCTATGAAGTAAATAAAAGGATTTATTAGCAGAGGACTTGACATGATGTGAGAGAGATAAACTAAACTTCCAAGAATGTCTTCATATAAAATCTTTTGAAGCAAGAGTGCAGCTGTGTTCCTCCATCTTGGTGCCAAACCACTCCTCATCTGACACTCTCTCACTTGATCATTCAAACTGGCCATCCACACTGATCCAACCCAAATTTCTTTCATTGTTTTCTCTTTTATTTCATGTTTAGATCTTTTATTGGCTGTAAGAACATACTTTTCTAGTTTATAGGCATTAAAGGTAAGATAGGAGAAGGAGACACTGTTCCTAGATCAGTACAAAAGGTCAGCTCATACCCGGAGCTGCGTCAGCTGGAAGGCAGGAGTCCTGAGGGAATTTGGGGGGGGAACTTGGCCTTTCTATACAGCTGGGCTGATGATGTCATCACCTCAGCTGGGGGATTCCAACCCAGCCCTTCTGGTCAGGACAGGCCAGGAGGTCGTCATGGAAATGGGGGTGGGAACACATAGATCAGGCCACTCTGACACCAGATAAAGGGAAATGTGTTTTGCTTATGCGTGTGTATGGATGTTACTGTGAATCCTTTGGCCATAGGCCATGGAAATGGTAACTAATTGATATGAAATGCATACATGCAACAGAATGGGCAAATGCTAATACATTCACTTTCCTTTGATCTGAGAGGCAGCTTAAGGTGGTAAAATAGGTTTTGGAGACATAAAGGCTGGTTAACCAGGCCAGTTTAATGACCAACTTGAACCAGCGAGAAACCAGACACCATTTTCCAAAACACAGCTATCAAGCTTTAGCTAGATTTTTCAGCAGAGAAAGTGAGGAACACAGTGAAGAACTTCTGAAAGATCTAAAACCAGTGATTCTGATGATGTATTACAGAAAGGGGTTGTGCACCGAGATCTAAAGCTGGAGAACATTCTGCTGGACGACAATGGCAACATCAAGGTACATTATAATTTTTCTAGAGTGATTGTAGATGGTTCCCTTTTCTGGAAAATGCTCACTGTGTTTTTTTTTATCTAGATTGCAGATTTTGGTTTGTCTAACCTCTATCACAAAGACAAGTTTCTTCAAACGTTCTGCGGCAGCCCTCTGTACGCCTCTCCAGAAATTGTAAACGGAAGACCATATCGAGGTCCAGAGGTAAATTCCATACACTACAGGCTAGTATTCTGCAGTTATGCAACCTCACTAAGTATTAAAAAATCATTTTTCACCTTTGGAAAATAAGAGCTGGGAAACACAATCCCAGGTATCCTGACCTAAAGATAAGAGACAACAAAACAGTCAATAGATTACAAAAGAAAGAGGTTTTCTCTCACATTTACTGGAGGTGAGACCCCACCCCACACACACCCCTCATTCCACATCCCAAAGGAACCCAACTGACTCCAAACTGAGTCACTTCCCACACAGGAATCATTTCAAAATCCAAGTCAGTCAAAGTACCCAACATCCTCTACGATCCAATCAGAAACAAGCATTCTGCCGAAAGGAATGCGGAATACTCTCCAAGCTATTTTCAGCATATTAAGGATTCTGCACGATTCCTAATATTCTGTCAACGACTAGCCAAGCATTAAGCCTGTCTGGACCACAGGAATACATTTAAATTCCCATACTTTTCCGGTTTAATTGTCCCGTGTAATCACACACACACACAGCTATTAAATAACTCTGGACATTCAATCATACACACACATATGATCTCTCTGGTCTCTCAATCATACTTACATAACCGCACCCCCCCCCCAGTCCATGGGAAAAGCAGCGTTCTCCTTCTTACTGGTCAGAGATCAGTGGAACGAGGCCAACAATTACAGAGCTCCTCACATCTCATCAGGGTCAGGCAGGTCTGGTGCTGGGGGAGTGGACACTTCCTGTTCTGTAATCAGCCATTGTTTCCCTTGATACCTCCTCATTCCAGGCTAGCACTGGAGGTGCCGTAGGGATCAGAAAAGGTCAGGCATGAGAAATGATTAAATAACATGCAGAAATTATTATGGCAGTTAGCAGGCAGATATATGTGATTACCTATTGTTCTCATACAAAGTCTAATTAAATGTTCATACATATAGGTGGGGTTAACTTTATGACTCAGACAGGAAAATAAAACAACATACCCATTTAATCTATTGGTGAATTCTGACCACTGGTCAGGCTGGGATATGTTTGACTAATACATTAAGAACACTTGCAAGGCAGCACAGTATTGATGTTGATACATTCTCATTCTAATTGGGCTGTTAAATATTTTGCCAAAGACTCTTTTCCCAAAGAATTTAGTTAAGAAAAGTCACTTAGTGTAATGAAACCTTCATGTAATGAAAAATCACATTATTTGCATACTGAATTGTGATTGTTCTGCTCTAATGTGCCATGTAATGCATACAGAACCAAACCCTAGACTTTCTTAGACATTCATACTGGTATGAGCTGCCCATTGTGGAGCGATTGAACATCGTGGTGTTGTTTTGACAGGTTGACAGTTGGGCACTCGGTGTCTTGCTCTACACGCTTGTTTACGGAACGATGCCCTTTGATGGAGGAGATCACCAAAGGCTGATTCGCCAGATCAGCAACGGCGAGTACAGGGAACCGCCTCAGTCATCAGGTATGTGCCTTCTCTTTATTTAAACCAAACCTACATACAGTACACACATAAGTACACCATTTAAAATAATGTAGATTTTAATGGTGAAAGACTAAAATCTCTGACTTTAATTCTCTCCATTTCGCTTAGACGCTCGTGGTCTGATTCGCTGGATGTTAATGGTTAATCCAGAACGCCGGGCCACAATCGAAGACATTGCAAATCACTGGTGGGTAAACTGGGGATGGAAGACCAGCGTGTGTGACTGCCAAACCCAAAGGGAGAATAGCTCTCCGATGCTGGCTCGCTTTATTGACTGGCAGAACCGCACTGACGTCCGACCAGGCAAGGGTCAGCGCCTGGAACCGGGTAACATTAATAACGTCCCCAGTACGGGCTTGACTCCAGCTCGACGTCTAAGAAAGTCCATGAAGGAGAATGATGGTGGTATGTGGGGTGTTGCGGAGGAGAAACCAGGCCTCAAGAGACCAAAGAGTATTCTGAAGATTCGTGCAACTAGTGGAGACCAACGGTCCCAGAGTCTGTGCGAGGTTGAGCTCAGGAGGTCCATTTGTTACCAAGACGCAGAGTCCGGTTCTAGTCCGGAGCAAGAAGACACGTTAGGTGGCTCGCCAGCAAAAATTGTGTCCATGCTACCCAAAAAAGGAATTCTAAAAAACAATCAGCAGCGTGAGTCGGGTTATTACTCCTCACCGGAACGCAGTGAGTCCTCCGAACTTTTAGGAGGTGCCACTGTGCAGCCCCCTAATAGCTCGCCTTCAAAACGGACAGTAGGTAGAAAAGGTATACTGAAGCGGAATGGAAAGTATTCTTCTCACAGCGCCGTCCCCGCCATGGGAGTCCACGGAGAGGTGCCAGTGGACTCAAATCTCCCCCGAAGTCAAAGCAGACCCTCCAGCATTGTGTATGAAGAGACGGGTCTCTCCAGCATGGGCTTGGACTGGCCACCTGCTTCTCCAAAACCCAACATCCGGGCCTCTCTGTCGGCAGAAGACTTGCTCCAGATGGCCGGGTTCAGGGGCCTTCAGACCGTCATGCCCCTTCATGGCGGAAAGGGCACCCGCAGCCCTCCTGGTTCGCCCGGAGACAATGGCAGCTTCTCGTTGCTGGCCGATATGGATGATGTCACCCAGGTGTACCAGAGAGCCCTGGACATCAGCAGCAAACTAAGCTAGACTTGGTTAGAGAGGCTGAAACAAAGAACAGATCACTTTATTTTCTTTCATTTTTGGGTTCCACTTAATATTAGGTGTCTTTAACTACTATGTACTCTTGAGTCTATCCCTGACCCCACCTCTAAACCTACCCAGAGCAACATGTATGTACACTGTGTTAAATGCTTTTTCTTATGTAAGTACACAATATTTAAAGACACCTACACAGACACTCCTCTTTGAGATGCATATAGAAGGCATTGTTAAGCAGAGAACCTTGGAGATAGACTGGAAGAGTGAATGATCTCACAAGGTCTCCCATCATTGCTACACCGCTGCTGGCTAAAGTTTACAGGTCGAGAAGCGGGACATTTCAAATCTCTATTCGCCAGCTCGTGCTGATGAGAAGTTCTCATGATGTTCTCATTTTAAACTCGACAAATGATGGGGAACAACGGAAGCACTTTAAAGCCCCTGTTCTCCGTGATGCAGCGCCTAATGTACGTGACAGCCGGGAACATGTTATTTAAGTTATTTATTGGTCATTCACATTTTGACCATTTGAAAATGTCAAGGTCATTTCATAGTCATTCATGGGAGAGCTAGTTTCATCTGTATAGGTCATGCATTATGAATAAGTCACAAACGCTGTATAATAAACAGCCATTTTTATAATACCAGTTATTTCAGTCAACTATATCCGTGATGTTAAGAGAACAGTTTAAAATGATCAGTTCTCAATTCCATGTGCTGTTATTTTGTTTGTGGAACACAAATGGATACATTTCATTTTTCTCTATTCCATACAATGACAGTTTTTGGGGGTAAAATATTACTTTAAGACTTGTTGTTGAGAACTTCAAAGTTCAGTACACAAAAAACATTGTCCTTTTTATTTTCTTTTGTAAACTATTGAGATAAGAAGATGTCCTAAAGTGTACTAAAACACAATGTCGGCGCTTATTTTTAACTTGTGCAGATACAGAAGCAAACGATAACCAGCGTTGTCTCTGAGATCAGCTAGAGGCCACACAGCACAGGAAAGGTCAAAGGGCAAAAGTTAAATGAGTGTTATTATGCTGTACAATCTCATTCACACACACACAAGCACAGGGGCAATTATATGAGCTTCCTGGTGCATAAATGTGTGGAAGGACAAGTTTTAACCTATTTATTCTGCTCCAGAAATGACCCATGTTTCAACAACGTGCCATTTAAAAAGGAAACAGAGGCCAAACTATTCTTTTTAGGAGGTGGGATGTTAAAAGTCACATATTCTGGATGCAGTAGATTATTAAAACAAAGATTAAGAATAAAATGGTTTATTTTGGGTTTATTTTAAAGCCCTGGGAATCGAAAGTGCATGTTTAAACATTTGCTGAGATAAACCGAATACACTATTCCATCATTACTTTTCGGTAAAATTCTGTTTGTTATTGGTGTGCCTTTGCTAATTCCGCTAATTGCTAACAGATATTTTGGCTACATTTGGAAACATTGGTCGAATAGGGCATTTTTATTTTTGGTTAAGCATTAACTATAATAGTCTATCTTAAACTTAAATATGTGCTTAATATTTAAATCTATTATAAGAGAACGCATTTCTGTCAAACTAAGCATCTACGTGGAAGTTTAGTACTGTGTAGTAATTAAATATATATGGTTAGTTAACTGGAAAAAGAATGTGTTTGTCCCATAGAATATCCGTTATAGGCCATTCAGAAAACTTGACTGGATTATTACACATTTAAAATGTGTTATTTAATGTGTCTTGTGTTATGTACTGTACATTGTCGTGGCTATTTGTTATTGTGTTCATTGTTTTTTATTTTTGACTTTATGATTGTCTGGATTTGTGCCTTTATTAACATAAGATCCCAATAATGTTATTTTCATTTAAAATGATTCACAGTATTGTATACAAGATTTAAAGAATTTTAAAGAGAGTTTGTTTTTTGTATCATTTGTTACATGCCCTTCATTGTCTGTGCTCAGTGCGAAACGCGGTCACTTCCAATAAATGTCTCCATTTAAATACCATGTGTTTGTATCTCTACTTAATCCTTAAATGTAGAACACAAAGTACTCGTAAAAGCTTATAAAGTCAAAGCCACAACCTGTTCTTGGATCAGTACAAATGTGGTGTAAAAACCATATCTGAGTGACTTTTCTCAAGAGAAACCTGATGCACAAACTATTATAAAACTATTTCCATAATATTTTATTATCTATGATAATATTTAATTCTAAATTATTTTACAGACTGCAACTTAAAATAACATTTGAAAAATGATCTCTATTAAAAGTAGCAGCAGTACAATACAAATTAATGATTCATTTCAAATAAATTACTGATGTGAAATTTAAAAAATAGACTGCGCTTTATATATGGCGAGAAAACAATTCCTTCATATAAGGCAAGTATGACTCTGAAAACATAATTACAAAAGTTTGCACAAGAAAAGATTTCAAAAATATGAGGCAAGCTAGGCAAAAGAAACACAGGGCATATGGAAGCAAAAATAACCACATTAGCCAGAGTTAAGCAGAGCAGGATTTGCGTGTGTGATTGTTGTAGTGGACACTTAACCCCAATGCATGGGGGAAAACTCATTATTTACATCCTAATGCCTCTAGCGTGCATGTGTGTGTGTGTGTGTTTATGTTTGCGGGCTTGTGCAAGAATGTGTGAAAACTCTTCCGTGTTCACACCTCCTCAACACACAAACACACATCCCATAAATCTCAACTAATTTTAGCTCAGCGTCTGCCCGCAGTGTACATGTATGCATGAGCTTCACTGGAAGTCTAGGCGACTCGACTCGTAGGAATGAAGGCATGTCAACCACTACAAAGCCACAGAAAACAAGTAAAAAAGGAAGAAAAACAGTGACGGAGGACAAAATAGGTGAGAGTGCTTTTAGTCAGACAGCTGATGTCAAAACCTCATTTGAATACTGACCTCACCAAAACCACAGCTACTGACAGCACAAGACTCAAAGAGAACGGCCTAGAGGAGCACAGAACTGCCTTCGTGCTTTAAATGCTGCACATTTTCTCCCTCTTTTGTCAAACTGTGTTGATGTTTTAAGATTGTGTGTGGTCCGACCAAACAGAATCTCTAAATCCAAGTAGGATGTGTAAGGGGATAGCTTTCTCCTTCCAGAAGGAACTTTGAAAAAAAAACAAAAAGAGCAAAAAAAAAAACTATTTCCCTCATTCCAAAGAGTGCTTAACCCATCTGGTCTTGATTGAAAACAACCCCCTTTTGTTCTCAAGGAGTTGCCTTGAATCTGCAAGAAGATCAAAGATAGATGCCCTTTATGACTGCATTAGGATCAGCTTACCCTTCTAACACAAACCCGAACCATGAAACCAAAGACACGGCCAAACTGTTCTCAGATCAGCCCATAAGGCTGACATTTACCAACGCCCAGTCTTTTATCTGAAAATTCATGACCCATGTCCTCTGAGGTGAGATGAACCACTGGGAGACAGAGTTAGTGCTCCCATCCTCTCTGCTATCCCATAATCCCCCTCTACTGTGTCGGCTTTCACACTAATATCAAAGCAATCCAAATGTTTTTCCTCAAGCTCCTCTCATTCTTGACTCACTGCTGTTTTGTCTTTCCTCCTGGAAGACCGCTAACATTCTGTGAATGTTTTCCTTGCAAGACAATCTGGTGCGAATTCACCTAGCTACACTAATCTTAAATTCGTAAAGCAGGGTTGACAGATGCTGGCAAAATGCCGGAACACTCATTCTGAGAACTGGGAGGTATTGTCATTGGAACAGTATGGTCCCGATATCTAAGGTTCTGATCTTTGCTGCTCCGTTGTTTTGACTGCTTAAAATGTTCCTATACAGTAGGTGTATGTTGTACATGTTGTACCTTCTCATATTACCTCATTTCAAAGCACGCACGCACACTAATTCTATATCATGATGAGAGACGTGATGAATGTTTATTATGCGTGTATGTGGGGACGTATAAATTTAGACCACATTTCCAAATTTTTATTCTTTTTATTTTATTAATGTAAAGTGGGATATTTGTCGATATTTAGAATAATTACATTTCATATTTTACATGCTTATACATTATATGATATTATACATGATGTTATATGCAGAAGTATAGAGCCTGGAGTATGAAAATCACAATGTATTGCACTTTAATTCAGCGCTACCCCAAATGATAACCAATCAAAATCAGATTAAAGCAAAGGTTACAAACACAGGGCATTATGGGTACGCTGTAGTTGGTGGGCTCATAAAGCTCTGAAGCTTCTGCACACATGCATTTTGCAATCAAAGCATTAAAGTTTGTTGGGCTAAATCTAATCCAAAGTGTTTAGCCCAGGATAAGTATTTAATCCAGGTTTTGGGGGTGGGGGGGCATTAAATAGTGATTTTGGATAACACCCATCAAATCAAAAACCTTCATCACATCGTTTAACTACAACTCATGCTTTCCTTACATCTGTTGCAAGACTTAGTTGACAAATCCAAGATGACGGCTGGACAATTTATTTGTGTGTTGGATTCACTAAACTGAATAAGCAATTATTTTTAATCTGTATCATCTTTTGTCTCCATACAAACTTGATTATACTCACCAGCATTCAATTATACAGCATAATTATAAATTACAATTATAATTGAACTGTGCTGTGCATGAATAACCCTTCATGTCTACATTCCTAATCCAGGTGTAAATCTGAAGCAATGTACTGTAAGTGAAGAACATGTATCAAGGAAATTAATTGTCCTCAAACTTCTGGTCACCAGCACACAACGTCTGTTTCATTCTCTCATAGCACCGAGGAAGAGTGATTTGGCCAAAACAAGCAACCACGAAAGGAAAAACTCACTCAATGTCCCTGCCCAAACTTTTAAATACTGCACCCTTCTTTTCCCTGTTTTGTCTCGGATTCACAAACATTTCATTGGCACGCTCCGAATCGTGCCATGCCTAATGTGTTCTGATGAATTTTTCTGCTCCAACCCCGGCCAAAAGCAACAGCGGGTCAACATTCTTAGTTCTTGACATCAAAGATTCGAG
>JAZGTJ010005207.1:0-28215 GCA_036877575.1 Botia almorhae | reverse complement strand
GCATAGAGTAGAAATCATGTGGGAATTACTAATAATTACATGGCACTCTAGGTAACACAACACCCATTGAAAATGACTGCCTAATTCAGCTTTTAAATAAAGACTCAATTTAGCTTTTGAAATTCTATAAGAAATTCCAATTGATACATATTTGTGAAATAATACAATTTTCTTGCAAGGTACAAACCTTGAAGTGAATAACATCTAATTTATGCATATATATATACATGCAAGTATACCTGTGCCATTAGTTTGTTTAACTGAACCACTCCAGGGGTCAGAGGTCAGACCATCAGTGGCATTGGCAGCTCCATCCGCTGCCCAGGGATCAGATGACCCTGAGAGTGGAACAGGGGCTGGAGCCACTGAAGGAGCCCAAGGGTCGGCACTTGGAGGGGTCACAGCTGGACAGGGTTTAAGGAAAGATCAAGGATCAGATGACACCACAAACAATAAGGGAAAAATTGGTAAAACACAGAGTTAACAACACTGGGACGATCTTGTCATTTATGACAACCTTGCTGAAAAATCCCAAGGTTCAAAAGAGAACAGGTCACTCTATACTCCTACCTGTGGATGCCCAGGGGTCTGCATTTACTCTAGAGGAGGTGTCACCCCAAGGATCTGGGGCTGCTGTTTGTGATGCACCACCCCAGGGGTCAGCACTTGGGGGAGAAGCAGGGGAGACTGCTCCCCACGGGTCAGCTGGGCCCCAGGGCCCAGCATTGGAAGCAGGAGCCAAAGCAGGAGGAGGGGAGGGTCCTGCAGAGCCTGTTGCATTGGACCCCCATGGATCTACCGAACTCAACTCCATCAGAGATGACTGAGAGAAAGACATGTCAATAAGATTGTCCTCAATTAAAAGGAGGTGCAAGACAGCACAAGTGTGAGAGGAAAGCTTGTTTATACACAGAGGACAGGAACTTGCATTTGCAAGTGGTTCAATAATAGCTGCAGTGTGGCAAATGGTAAGAAGGAGGAAACACTTAAAGGAAGTGAAACATAAGCTCACACACATCTTGGTGCTAAAGAGCGTACGCAGGGTGAGAGACACAGACAGAGCAGGTAACTCTTGGAGAGTGAGAGGCAGGTACACAAACACACAACCCTTGGTAAAGCTCACGCACAGGAACACAATGTACCCCTCATACTCTCAACAGAATTCCTGCCACCCACAAACATTCGCACGTATACACAATCACACACCTCCTCGGGCTTGGCTTTCTCCCTCTTACTCTCCTCGATGGCCATCTGCAGCCTCAGGTCATCTCCCCTGCGCAGACGCTCCTCCTGCCAATTACACACCATCAACATCATAAGAGTGAACTAAGTTCTATTGGCTGATGGGAAAAGGAGTCCGCTGTACTGTGGTAAGCTGACACCCATGTCTCACCAGCTTCAGAGGTGTGCTGCAAGGCTCGATTCAGAAACATATTAACAACATTCAGGAGCAGTGGGTGGTACTTTAAGTCTGATATTGCAAAACCACATGAATCACTCGTGGAATTACAACAAATGTGCAATTACTGGGAATTTAGAGATGTTTAAACAAGGAGGCTGTTTTAATGACTTCATGCAAAATTGACCAGGATCATTTCATACCGATTTAATTATTTATTAATAATTATTAATAGGTATACTGAACACACTTTAATGTATGACAACAATATATAATAAAAAAATTACAACCATTTTAGAAACACTAATTACATGTATTGGTTAGATATTCAGGTATTTTGATTGTATTTTGATGATCATGCTAACATAAATTAGGGGTTTATTTCAAGCTGATCTTTGATTTGCAGTTGAACTCTGAAATAGCAAAGGAAGGCTTCATCCACTGTGACCTGGATGAATGTTTAGTCCCTGACCTTTTGGTGAGTCTCCTGGCTGAGTGTGAGTGCATAGCGCACCTCTGCTTCTTCAAGAGGGTCAGAGCTGTTCTGAAGGAGGGGGCAGGGTGAGGACAGGTGTGAGTGAAGTGAATAGGGGAAATATGCAGAAACCGTGCAAAGGATGGGCTCTAATGTTAAATGTGTGTTGTTTAATTTGAGATATAGACCTAATTTCTGTTGTATGAACCAGTTAGTAAGCAGATTTAGGGAGATTTTATGAAATTATTACCCATTATTTATTTATTGACCATTAATATATATTATTTACCATTTTATTTTTTACTCAGTCTGTACTAACATATATATTATACATTTTCACAATAAAAGTCATGCTATTTGTTAGCAATTTGTTACATCTAAAATACTGTACTTAATACTGACTGGTCAATCTCAGGATTCAGCTGTAGCAATTAAGATGTAATAAGGAGGAAAATGTATAGTCATCAAGTCAATAACACAAAATAAACCTCTTTGAGGTGATGGCCTCAGCTTTATTTGGTGCTAATGGGTTTATCTAGTGCATGCAATTGATGACTATAAATTATCTCAGAAAATTCTGCTAATAGTCACATGTCAAAAAGATGATTTTGTTTTAGAACAATTGTCTGTAAAACCCTACTCATGCATCTCAGTCTCTCATTAGTTTGTTTTACCTGTAGCCAGAAAGGCTGATTGGCTGAGAGACTTTACCTGCTCTGCCTCCTCCTTGCTCATGGCCAGTGCCAGCTGAAGCTGCAGGTCCTCTTCTCCTGAGCTCTGGGGCCAGGCCTGCTCAGAGTCTGTTCCTGAGTGCAATCCTCCCCCTAAATCAGGAGCAGAAGTGGCCGAAGAGGCTAAGGGAGGAGTCAAACGACAGCCATTATGATGCATCAATAGATGATTCGGTATCGGCCCCTGAAAGTGCCTCGCAAGCATGACGCTTGCCAGCCTCCATACTTGGCCAATGCTGCAAAGTGACCAAAGTGCACTCAGAGTGATTTTGTATGGTGACTGGCAAACATCTTTGAGCGTCCATCATGACCCTTCCTAAACCCCTCCTACTTCCAGATCTTACCACTGGTGGTCTGAGCCATCTTCTCTTTGGTCTTTAGTGCATGGATCCTCTCCTCTCGTAGCCTCTCTTCGTCTTTCAGCAGAGTCACCAGCTGCTTGGCTTTTTCCCGTACATTCACACCCTGATGAAACACATATTTGGTGTTATACCTTTTGCGCACTCTCAGCACAAATAAATGATGCTTTGTCAAACTATTTATCTGTTAAGTAACACAGTACATTCAGGTATGTTTGTTCTAACAACATATTTTATGTACAAAACTGAAGTGCTGGCAAATCTCATTGGTTTAATGATTCTTTTGTCCAGTGGTTTTAATGTCAGCAGCAGAATAAATAATTAAACAACCACAACTGGAAGTTGTTGAGTTTGTGGAAGCGCATGCATGAGGAAACGCCAAGCCATATTTAAAAGGCCTTCAAATTGTATACAAAATCTGCCCTGACCAAGGCTGGCCCATTGTTGAGGTTGACCTTATTTTACCTTATGTCACAAAACAAAGATTTCTTCCTTGACATTTGATTAAATAGTAATAGAACACTTAATATCCAAAAGGAGCTGTATTTTTTCCTAAATATTATACATCAGGGCCTGAAATTTAGGGATTGTGGGTATTGCGCACATTTTTTCTTTCCCAGTTTCATGCTAATAATCCGATAAATTCATGAACATTTATTAATTATAAATATTATGATAATATGATATATATAACATAAATGATCATCACAAGCGAATCAGCACTCTCTCTCACCATACGCATGTGCAGGGATCTAAGTGAGAAGTATGCTCTCATGTTTTTTATTTGTGAACATAGATTGCTACATAAAGCTGTGGATAGTTTTGACGTTTTCTGCACTTTAAGCGAGCTGAGACAAAAGCAGTCTACAAAAAAATCTCCCAATATGAGCTTCTCATGAAGGTATTCCCCTTGTACACTAAAGTTACTGTCTACTGTATTATTAGGTTAAAAGTGAATTGTGTTCTTTAGGATTTCTGGTGTCATGCCATGAACCTGCACCCACAGCAAACATTTTTTACATTTACATTTTTAAGCATTTGGCAGACGCTTTTATCCAAAGCGACTTACATTGTATTATACTATACATTGATTCTGAGTATGTGCAATCCCTGGGATCGAACCCATGACCTTGGCGTTGTTAACGCCATGCTCTAACCACTGAGCTACAGGAAAGCGAACCAACAGAACCAAACCTCCAAAACCATGATATGAACTAAGCCGTGGTAATGGTATATCACTACACCCCTAGTTCCAATATGTTAAACTTCACAAAAATCACACCACTAACAATGTTTTGGACCAGAAGTCATCGAGAAAGCACAGCAGAGGACTTCCTGCATCAACAACAAGTTTATCCTCCTATTTCACACATTAGTGTTACCGAGTCTGCCAGCACTTTATCTCTCAACATTTGCTTTCAATCAACCACCACATGGGACAGAATAGAACCGCAGTGTTTTGTTAGCGCAGCTGAATAAAACCCACAAACTCAATCAGCTGCAGTCTGTCCACTATCCAACAGATCTAAGAAAGTAAGTAAAGCTTCATTTATACAGCGTTAAAAAAATGAATCATACATCCGCCTTTACAAAAAGAAAGCATAGAAAAACGTCCATACAAAAGTAGATGTAGGAAAATAAAACGTAAAAGATAAATAAAATAGAAGCTCTGACAAAGAGCTTTTATTACATTGAGAAATCAATTTAATCAATGACCCGTCCTCCCCACACGACACTCTCTGCATCTTCCAGCCTCATCAGGAATGACAAACAGGACAATTAGGACAACAACAGTAAATACAGGCAGTTTTTCCCTAAAACCTGTGTCCTTGCTTAGCTCAAAAGAACATTATCAAACTGTCTGCAGAGTCTAATATCAATAAAATCCTTAAACTGTACATATACCCACACCAATACAGCTGTGCAGAAGCTGCTGCGCATTCTACCCATCCCTTTATCTGTAACTATATTACACTGAAGTATTGGAGATCCAATGTCTACTTCTCATTCAATGTCTGTCTACTGCCAAAGCAAATTCATCTTAAGAGCTTCTTATCTGGCCAATCAAAACTTATTATGAAGCCAAGCAGAACTGAAGACCAGAATTTATGTTTTTGTGAATCAGGTGTCAATGAAAGAAAGACCTTGAATGTTAGTCCTGATGTTTGTGCAGAACATGGAGACCTTGAGCGAGTGATTATTGTAGTGCATGAATCACGGATGAGAACCGTTCCTAACACGCTGAAGGACACTTCAAAACTCACATTGAAAAATATCCTTTTATTTCCTTATTTAAACAGATAACGTTTCTTTTGTCTATGTGTGCAAAAATAACTTCCCGTTTGTGCATACCTGGTCCTTGCCATCTCTGTCTATATACTGGAAGTCTTTGAGCGTCTGAACAGCGTAGATGTTTTCCCTGCATTGCTGTGCCACTCGCTCTGAACCCGTCTTTATCAGATACTCCATCAGAGTCATAGCCTGAGAGAGAACATACAAAAAAAAGTCAGTTGTTCAGTCCACTTATAAAACATCAGCCCTTCATAACAGTAAAACCATCAAACTTACTTTATATACATGTCTCCAGTTCTTGCCGTGATCATTGAGTCTTTTCCAAACCATGCTCATGATCTCTGAGAAGGCCACTACATTGTATGTCAGGTCAGCAATCTCTGACATCAGAGAGCTTGAGGGACCCCATGGGTCATTAGAGGTTGCTTCTCTAACCTAAAGAGAAAGTACAAAGTAGGGTTGGATGAATTTAGATCAATGTTTGTTTATACTTAAACTATGTGCGGGAAGCGAAACAAGCTTACTGAGTACAGCAAAGTATATCTTTAATCCAAAGCGACTTAAAGTACATTCAAGTTATATATTTTGTCAGTACGTGTGCTCTCCTGGGAATCAACCCACAACCTTTGCGCTGGTAACGCAATGCTCTACTGACTGAGCTACAGAAACACTGTGCTACTTTTATTTTTTTTTAAACAGTATGGTATATGCAACAATACACGTTAATAAGAGGCTACTGTTGTCACATGACAACACGTATGCCCTCAGTTTCCAAAATGACAACTGAACACTACTCGCTACATGCAACAAGTATTTTTAATCCAATTATGTGTTTCAAAATGCAGAGTATTTATACTCTGTACTGCAGAAATTGAAAGCCAATAATATTGAGACATATACACTTGGATGTTTCGAGAACAGCAATGATGAAAAAGAACGAATTCCTGCTGCTTTATGCAACTGCTTACAGTTTAATTCAATATAATGAAACATTTTCTGAAAGGCAAAAAAGGAAAACATTAAAAAAAAAATAGGGGACAAAAGATGAGTCTGAAGACTGTCAAGGTCATGATGTGAAATTGATCAAATATAAAGAGGCTAGAAAACGACAGCTGGTTTGAAAGGGTAAAAGTCTAACCTTTATCTCAGCCTCTGAGTAATTGTGAACGATGTTCTTCACTTGCCGCCGTAGCGATGATGTCGACATGGCAACAGGCTGACTATCAGATTCAACAAAATCTGAGATTGTAAAACAAGGTCAATAAAACACTAATACAGGTACAAAGGCCAATGCATAAGGATATAACTATACATTTCTGAAAGGGAGTGTATAGGCTCTGAGCTCCAGATAAAATAGGGAGCAGAGGGAGCAATAAATATGTGACAGCACTACACAGGCAGTACAGGAAATAGAACACAATTTTAAGTGTAGATTGAAATGAACTTTCATACCTAAGAATATATCAGCAGAAGGTTGGTTAAAAACTACAAAAGAAATCCATTTGTTTACCTTCTTTTCAGACATTGATATCTAACTCCCCAATGTTTAACAAACCAATAATCTACCAGAAAGTTACCAGAAATGTTCACCCACTAAAAGCATGAGAGCAGAACCCCAGGAATTCCCCAATCTAAAAAGCATCTGATGACGTGTGCATCTGGCTTCAGGGAGTGTCAGTGTAAGAGACACAGAGCGTGTAATGTACCTGGGAGTGTCGGTCTCTCTCCCCCCTCTGTCTCTCCCTCTCACTCTCTGTGTGTGCTCAGGGTCACAGAGCTCTCAGTATTTAGCCTGTCCACTGTTCCAAACCTCCGCACGGCCACATCGGGGCCCAGAAGCACAGATTTGGGGAGATATAATGACTGTGAGGAAAGAAAGTGAAGAAAAAGACAAAGAAAGAGAGGGAGAGTGCAAAAGAGAAATTTTACAGGGCTAGTACAGTATACAACAAGCAATGACATCACAAAGAGATGAAAGCCGCTTCAGCATTGTGAAGCCCTTTAACACAATAGATATTCACTTCCTGGTATTGTCCACAATAGGAACGCACATTTAAAGCAGAGAGTGCCTGAAAGCAGAACTGGGAATGGCTTACAACTCAATTGCTCATCTGTAACATCAGATAGGTGTAGGTCTACAGTGAAAACAAGCTGTAGCACCACACCTGCTGCCAATGTATAAAAACAATAACGGACATACTAACCCAGGATTACATCACTTTAATAATACAAATTATTCTAATAAATTAAATGCACATTGCATAACTGATGTATAAGGGAGTTAATAACATTTGGTGATTAAAGAAATATCATTAATAAACAAATACACTTCTTTAGCACTCTTGACCATACTACATTATTAATACTTTTAGGCAAATATAAAACAAAATGTACTGCTGAGACATGTCAGTCAATCCAGTAAGAACAGGCGATAAGTAGTAGTTCGTGATAGTGTGTATTAATAAGCAGCATGGTTACATAAGGCTTTGACCTGATAACAGTCCAACCGCCACCTTAAGGATGCCAAGAATGAACTTTCAAATCTGAGTGATTTACTATTAACAAACCTTGTGTCATTCATTTTAATCTCGACTCACAACACAACGGCTTATGAGCGAAAACTACGCACAATGTGTGAGATGTGTTTTCAACAGCAAAGGGTGAGGTGACTAGCGAGACTGAAAATGACATCACACTAAACTTATCTATGACAACTGTTGCTTTTGAATCTGCTCTTTGACAACACGCTCAGAAGTCAGTTAGCAAACAATCAAATCTGTGCATGCGGCATGCTGTTTATCTTTGTCGTATGGGTCAGTTAAACAGTGCCCTGTGTTATCAGACAGCACAGCCCTCTCCAGACCTCCACCCAGCTAACAGAACTGACTTACAACTACAAATCCAATGCAACAGACCACCATCATACATTCCCAGCGACCAGACATTACTGCTAAAGTAACGTAAACACTAAACCTGTATTCAGCCCACCACGACTGAAAAACTGACAGAAAGTAAGCAATGCCAAGTAAAGCAGAGATCAGCTAGCAAAGACAACTTACCGCTGAGCTTCTGCTCACTCTCTCAAACAAGATCAGACAGCGAGAAAGCGAGTGAACGACAGCGAAGAATACAGGAAGATGTTGTTGTCTCTGTCACGGCACTGAATTAAAAACACTCATTTAAAGATGTGGACGGTGCGCTATGCTAACTGAACTCATAAAGAGACGCGCGTGAGTGTGTGACAGAGAGACGCGACAGTGATTTTCCCTACAACTATCACCAGTCAGATCATTTTCGTCATTTAAATGTATACTGTGTCATATAAGTGCTTTTAATAATATAATAGAGCTACTTTGTGAAATATCGTCTGTACTGACCCTGCTGTTGCTCGGATGGTACGAGGAGATGGCGGCACTTCCGCTTCCGTTTCCCCGCAGCCGGACGGACCGCGCCCCCTTGCGCGCGTCCAGATTGGAATATTGCGCGCGGCTGTAAATGTTACCATAAAAAGGATTTTTAAGATATTTTGAATGTGGCCGAATCCTAATAGCAACATATCGCAACAGTATAGATTAATACGATCGAAACAGTGTGATTTAAATTCTAAATATATGGTTTATCCGCATATATTATATTCATTAAAATATTTAATTCTAAGTGACTGTAAAGCAAACAAAAAAGTTATTTTATGAACACGATGAGATTATGAGAACAATGCAGTATGCAGTATCTGTTGTTGCCATTCGTGGCATTTGGACGTATAAACCTATACACGCCCTTGAGTTATGAATAGATGACAAGTATTCCTCTGATATTTTTACTACCTACATACACATCAGGTGTAACTACAGTGATGCTACAGCACTCATTCCCACGTAGAGGGATGTCCTCAGTACAATCATCGAATTCCTTTGTACGTCATTCACTACGTAATACATTTTTGTGCACATCTGAAATATTCATACAAAGTGGGTGTTACTTACCATACAACTTTATTGACCTGCCTGAGGTAATACTAACACTGTCTCATGTTTGGTATGATGCTTTGCCTTTCTTTGCATGTTGTTTGGAAATACAGCAATGACTGTATCAATATTTAGAACATTGCTTTTATAAATATTGATTTGGGACACCACATTTAAATTATAAATCACAATAAATGTGCATTAAACAATTATTAATTAAAGAACATTAAAAACATTTTATAAGCTCAAATGAACAGACAATGTCCCCACACACAAAGCAGGTATCTGCAACAAAAAACCCACACCATAGTTGCAAACTATGCAATTATTGGGGCCCAACAGGTTCATAAAAATGACGAACAGGGTTCTAGAGTATAATTTTAAAGAACAGATCCTGTGAATAATGTGAATACAGTTGCTAACATACAAACATATAATTTGTGAGATGTTAGGTTAAACTGAGTGTTTGCCTAAATGAGAACTACAGCCAATAACCCATTGAACTGAATCTTAGATAGCGTTATCAGGTTCACTATACCCATTAATATGAGAAATAAAGTTGGTCTTATGTTTACAATTTTAAAAACACTGTGGAAAAACATTTTTCAGACACCTTACATGTATGTTGTTTATGTTTATATATGTGGTTGCAACACTTGAAGAAATTAAAGAAATCCATTTCACATTCTTATTGTTTATGATTGACTATAGCTGTAGACTTTAGACTATACCCAGACTTTAGCTGTACTCATTATTAGGTGACATGAAGATGAGCATCTATTACTGAGATGGGCAAACTTGTTCCTGGAGAGCCAGTGTACTGCAAGGTTTAGCTCCAATCCTAATAAAACTAACCCGCCTCTACCCTTCTAGTAATCCTGATTAACTGGTTCAGGAGTGTTTGGTCAGGGTTGGAGCTAAACTTTGCAGGTCATTGACCTTCCAGGAACAGGTTTGCCCATCTCTAATTAGCAGAACCCGAGCTGGGTCCCCATGCTTCACCACTAGAGGGCGTGGTTTACTGATCTCTATGCCAAAAGACCACGTTCTTCATGCACTGTGCAGATTGGCCTACTGTGAGTATGAATTATAATAACCATAAGAAAATCCCCAAAAATGCAATAGAGTTCCAGCACTTGATGCTTGGAGCCCTAATAATGTATCGTATATGTCTCGGTATTTGAGGCATGAGGTAGGCTTACATGTAGCTAATTATCCAAAGTCTTAGGCATGCATGCAACATTCTTGAACAGCAGGGGAGAGACAGAGGAGCAGTGCAGAAATATGAATGGACATGAGACCAGAGTGACTGGTGACTGTGAAACCAGAAGCAACACCTGTATTAGCAACACCTTCATGCATATTGAGAAAGCACAATGACAGCTGTAGAAACAATAACCGCATTGTTGTGATAACAGGGATTGTTTACCTTACATAACATACAGTAGCCATGTCATACTTGAGATGTCAAGGGAAATCTTTCTGAGAAGGCAAAATGTAGAAACAAGTGAATTGTGAAGTGGGGAAAGACAGAGAATTGAGGCTGAGTGTAAACTGAGAGTGAGAGAGAATGTGAATTGGCAGCATGGAACATTGGTTTGACATGGAGATGTGAGCTGTATTAGGTTCTGCAAGGTTTCAGCTGTTAGTTTTGTCACTCAAACATATGAGTGTTCTAGTTCAATACCACAGAGACGTGCAACCTGATTATAGATTGCATAATTGAGTCAACACACAATTCCTGTTTGCAACCTATCCTAGTTCTGCAACATGATGCATTTTTCAATGAAACCAGTTATTCAGGGGCAGGAATACAGTGTTTACCCTGATTAAGGTCTATATCCTGACTAATAACAGTTGAGTAAAGATTACAAAGTCAGTTTTGTGTATGTTATTTGAAATAACGTGCACCAGTGAGACTGGGAACATCTGTTAAGAATGAAAACAGGGTCAGTTTGGATTTCACGTCAAGTTTTTCATTTCAAGTCAAAGGTAAACTCAGAGCACAGAAAGAATTTAGGAGGGACTCAGATACCTAGATGTAAATAGAGCTTAAAACTGTAAACCTCCTGTTATCTTCTTTAGTCTCACTTAATCCAGCAGAGCTGCTGATTGGAACTGGTGTTCTGCACAGTAGTTGGAATTTACTAAGTATGAAAGTGATAGTGGTAGTAGGAAGAAGGGAGATCAGGAGAGAGAGAGAGAGAGAGAGGGGAGGGATTAGGACAGAGATTGCAGAGAACAGCAGGAATGGAATAATGTGTTGTAGACAGACTGACTGACAGGTGGAACACATTGGGACACTAGTACTGACGTTCATGAGGAAAGAGAGTGAGTGAGAGAGTGACTGAGACACAGGGAAGGGGCAGCATACCTCGCAACTGCAGTACATGCTTATCTGGGGTGAAAACAAGGAAAAGAACTTAGGAGGGACTAGGGAAAGGGGAGATGAGGGTCATTAGACTTATTGGGGATCAAGGGAGAGAGAGAGAGAGAGAGAGAGAGAGCAAAGATATAAAAACACACTCAGTATGACCAGGATCTGACACCCACGCACTTGCACTGTAATACATCTGATGTAGATTGTTGATCTCTGTCGTATGTTGATAACAAGCAATAGACAAACCCAGTGGTCAGTTCTGTATAAATGGAAAAGAGAGAGTGAGTCAGAGAGAAACTGTGTATTTCTGACATCCTGAGAGACCTTTCAGCGTTGGACAATGACAGTGAGTCAGAAATTACTATTCCTATGCTGTCTTTGACAAAGTATTTAATAAACAGTTACTGCACTTTCTTGTTTCCACAATGTAGGGATAATAATCATTTCTTTGGACAGTCTTGTAATTAAATGTAATTTATCAACTTTTTTGAATGCAATGATAACACTTTATCTGACTGTAAACATGATCTTACAAATGTGATTTGTGAACGGCAACTTCACGGGACTAAATATAAAGAGTAAATAACAGAGTGATTTACCAGGACAAAATATTTCAGATTTTATCCTGACAAATCCAAATGCAAAAAACGAGTTAATTAACAATCATTCTTTAATACAAAACTATTGTAAATTAGACATAAAGAGGCAAAACCATGCTTTTACATTGTTAATAATTTAATTCTAATTTAATATTTGTATAAACTTGATACGGACTGTTAAGAACAAAATGAAAAAAAAGATTTACAAGAAATTGAATGGGTAACATATTCAAGAAGTACACTAAAGGCAAACCTGTTACAAAATCAGCATTGTTTGCCTTACTGTAAATTACAGGCATGGAGGTTGCGTGGAAAATGTAACAAGCTGCTTCATGCACGTCCACTCCTGGCATGTTATCAAAGGCCAGTGTTGGAAACATCTATCAGTAAGATAAAGACCATTCTGATGGTTCTGGTCTCAGTGCCTAGCAACGCACTTACATAACAATGCCATTCAACCTCCCATAAGACTTATAAAGCCGTAACAGAATACCACACAATTTCACGTTCTCTGATGGTGCTGGCCACACATGTTCCTGAGGGAGTTTTTCAGCTGTGTGGTGTTACTACAAGATGGCATGTTAAAAAAGTAAACAGCCTAGGACAGGTGTGACACACACACTTCAAAGAATTCTAATTAACAAATGTCAGGGATAAATATACAGTGTCTAATGTAAATCTGAGCTGCTTGCTTTGTGTTTAGTAAATATCCACTGGCAACTTGCACGCCAGCTATTTCAAGACTGTAGAGGTGTTAATGGGCTTATGGTATTGTCTGGTCATAATCTGTTTGACATGAAAGTGAAGGCTGATGAAGTGTATTGATAGATGGGAAGTTCAGCTGTCACATAACTATTTTTTTCTGGAATGTATTATTCTGATTGGTCAATCGTAGTGAAATATTTCTCAATGTATAATGTTTGCTAAACTGTGTGGTGTCTAGCTTGTTATGATTTATTGCTGGTATTGGTTTTCAGGGTTTCACAAAAGTATGCTTTAAGACTTCTGCTTGGGAAGGATAAAGAGTTTCATTTAATCATGAGTTTCATGAAGATCATATTTCACAAGGTGGCATTAAATTAAAAAAATGTAACTTTGTTTCTGTTTTTTCGTAAGACTGCCCCTGAAGAACTGGATGAGCTGTGCTACCTCACAGCGCAGTCTATGACATCACTGGTGACATCAGAGCACTTCAAAGTCATTAAGGAGCTGGGTGAAGGGTCATATGGCAAAGTGATGCTGGCTGTGCATAAGAAGAGAGGTCAGTTCTAAAGAATTGTTGGAAAAAGATGCTACAGTGTATTAGAAATACAGTGCACTGAATAGTACTTTACTATGTTAACACTTTAAACTTGCAGGAACCCCAATGGCTCTGAAGTTCTTCCCTCGCCGCTCCACCAGTCTCCAAGCTTTCCTGCGTGAATACATCCTCTCCCTCTCCTTCTGCACACACCCCTCTCTGACACGGGCGGTAGGAATCTTCTTCTCCACACCTTCTCACTATGTGTTCGCCCAGGAGGCCGGTCTCTATGGTGACCTGTATAATGTCATTGTGTCTGAGGTGAGTGGGTTGAGCAAACATGATGTTTTTAAAGTTTGCTTCATTTCTCAATTTAGCTAGTGTGATTGATCTAGTGTGATTTTTGACATGTTCTTAGGTAAATTGAGCTATGGTATTGTGTGTCATTTGGTGTTATTATTTTTTTTAAGAAGAACCAAATTAACCAAAAATGATAACAAAATTTCTTATTTTTTTATTCTTTGTTTTGAAATCAACATAAAAAAACAGCTTTAGAACAAATTAACCATATTTATACAGAATATAACAACAAAATATACAGAACATTTTTAAGACATTTCTAAATCCATGAAGTACTTTCATGGAACCCCAGCTGAAGACCATGAGAGACCGTTAGAAACCGTTGGAGTTTAACTTTCCCTAAGCATTAAGAAACTTCACTGAGGACATTCTAAAAAGAACCACATCAAATAGATAACAGAGTTAATTTGGGACACTGGTCACATTGCCGCAACAGAAAATATTGTGACGTGGAGCATTTCTTGCAGTGACGTCTTTTGAGAGTACATAGAGTCTTTGATTATTCAGGCATGCGCTTGTTCTCTGATAGGCCATTCTCCTGCCGAAACAACTGCTGCTGTCATCAGCCTGATACATTAATGCAGCCTAATGAGAGTGCTTAATGTGCTACTGAGAAGCTGCTTAAATACAGAGCACAGACTTTCTGTCACATCATCCCTCTCTCTTTCTCTCTGCAGGAGGGGGTGAGCGAAGAGTGTGCCCAGCGTGTGATGTCTCAGTTGAGTGGTGCTGTGTCATATCTCCACTCTCTTGGCTTTGTTCACCGTGACATAAAACCAGAGAACGTGTTCTTGTGTGACCGAAGTTGTCGCTGGGTCAAACTGGGTGACTTTGGCCTGACGAGGGCGCAGGGGACCCAAGTCCGTGCTGTGTGGTACAACTCCCCATTCTGCGTGCCCGAGGTGGAGCACGCCAAGAGGATCAACGAGGCAGAGGAGGAAGACCAGGTAGAAGATATCTGGATGTCAGTGGAGCCCAGTCTGGATAGCTGGGCTTTGGGGGTCCTTATATTCTGTCTGCTGACTGGCTGCTTCCCATGGGAAGAGAGCACTTCAGATGACCCTTCCTACTGCAAGTACAGAGACTGGTTTAACCAAACCAAACAGATAGAGGAGAGGTCCCAATCAGAAGACACTAGGGGTGAGGACACTGAAGTGGAACTGGCCCCACTCTTTGAAACTTTGAGCTCACTGGTCCTCACCCTGCTGAGGCAGCTGCTTAACCCATTGCCCTGCCTCCGTGCTGGGCCAGAGGAGATCCTGTCCTACCTTGGGGGACCTTGGTTACTAAGGACAGAGAAGGAGGAGATGAGGAGAGAACAGGAGGCGCAAGAGGAAGCCAAGAAGATACGGGAGAGAGGAGGGGTAGAAAAGGAAAAAGAAATATTGGGAAGGGGGTAGAAATAAAGTTAATACACAACAAAGATTGTTACAAAATGTATTTTATATGTAAGAGTTTTTTATATATATAGTGTTTATATTTTAGAATAATGTAGAATAGATTTATTATTATACATGTTGGTATTTTTAGAACAGAAATGGAAAAATGAGCCGGATAAGTAAGTAAGATATGTACAATCATATGTCAGATATAAGTGCACAGTGGACACTTGTGTTTGGACACTTAAGCCACACCAACGTCACTGGATTAGACAGCAACATGTCAAACTGTGTGATATTCAAAACATAGAAAAATAGCAGAAAGATCAAAGAAGGACAAAACATTTTCTCAAAATGTTTTTAGGGTTTAAATGAAAATGTAAAATGTTCATATTTTAAGGCAAATGTCAAAAGACAAGCTAGTTTAAACAACATGTCCTCTAATGATAAATGATTTGTTTGATAAATGTTGCTAAGTAATACAATTATCCTGTGGTCTGCTGTAATTTAATGTTTCTCATGTATTGGGCTGATAATATGAAAGCTAGTGAAATATACTTTACCTCAGATATAATGTACATAACAATACACTTTTTTATATGCTGCAATAAATGTTATGTTTGTTTTGGAGACATTTACTTTTGACTCTGTTATTTAAAATGCACTTCTCAAGGTTAAGCACAATTAAACACAATTAAAATTATGTACGTACATCAACGTTTGTTGACTAACCTTCTACATTATAACACTTTACCCTGTCAGAACATTGAGCAGTTATATTTGCAGTCTTGCTGAAATACAACTCTGCTCTAAATAGGATCAGAGTAATGTTTAACAAACACAGGTACAATGGGGGTGTCAGGTTAGTGTTGTTCTGGGATTCAGTGGATCAGTTTAGATATGTGTGGCTTGGCTAACTTTCCAGCTGACACACCATGACCTTGACTAGTTCTGGCTGGTTCTGATCTCTCTGTAACCAATTTATCTAGCTAACGCTTGGTTATTTTCCTAATCTAGTGATTCATCTGTTATGTGGTCTCCCCCACACAGAGCTCTAATGGATTGTTCTATCAGCCTAGACTTTCACTGTGAGGCCCTTGTGAGCCCTTATGCAGATGGTTTTATAAATAGTCTCAGGTCCATCTATTTAGACTGTCGAACACATTAGCACCTCTCTGTGTCCCCTTCTTGCACCCTGTATCCCTCTCTCTGATCCACCTTGCGCTCTGCCTGTTCTCGCTGTTCACTTGTACTACTTCTTGGCCACTCAGACTGGAAACATGCTGATCTGTCCTCTGGTTCAGTACAGGCCACTGATTTCACAAACAGGAATCGTGATGTCAATGTTCCTTGTTTATGTTTCAGCATCAGAAAGGCCCTATTTACACCTGGTATTAAGAAGTGTTTCAAGATAACCACGCAATCAGATAATGTGCAGTGACACATCTAGGGACAGSGATTTCAATTGGCCATGACCAATTTTAGTTTAAAAGTTTAACAGAAACAGAAAACAACAAGTAACAACAGTTAATTGGTTAATGCAATCTTGTTTAAGGAAATGAATTTTTTAAATTTATATTAGTTCTTTTGCTACATACAGTGGCCTGGATTGAACAACACATAGTACTCTCATTAATATCCCTACAATTTAAAACAGTTGTTTGATTAAGAAATACATGCATATAAAATTATTATTAATAGTCTTATATTAGCCTTATAAACTTTAAGATATTGATTATTTTATTTGAAGCTATTAAAACTGATACTCTGACATCGGACAAATGAAAACAATGTCATAAACAGACATCTGATGGCCAGTAAATTCCAGTGTACAGGGATAGACTTGGCTGGGGACAGCTGGATAGAAGGACAGAACAACTGATGAGTGGCGGGAGACATGCAGATCGCAATGGATCATGAAAAATGACAGGGAAAAAGCCAGAGAGCACAGCAGAGCCAAGGACACCAATGGATTCGGCAGAACTCGCTACAAACATCAGCAGAACGCAGGGATAGTTATTACATCACTTAAACGTATCAATATACAAACTGGCTACTCGTGCATAATAGTAGTCAGTGTAAGAAACTGATCTACGTAGCATTTACATATACAGTAGCAAACAGATTTACGTTTTAGTATTGACAGCAGATCTGTAGTCGGAAAACATCCAGGGACCAGAATTGGAAGTGGATTATTTTGTGTCACATGAAACTCTTGAGCTGGCGTAACCGTTATATAGTGGATTTGCTTTATACGTGTTGTTTATACAGTATAAAGGCTCCTGTGTCGTAGTTTCAGCTACTGCAATACCATTGGGCTTTTGGGAATCAAACAGTAGTTGTCTCAGATTTCCTCCGCCGCTTTCCACTAGACTAGATTTACTACTATCTAAGTAATAGCCAAGCCGTCATGCAATCTAACTCATAAAAATAGTCTGAAAGTTTGAGAGAGAGAGCCAACTTTACAGTTATAAAAAACTGTCAAATACCACAACTAAAGACAGCCAAAGGAACATAAGTAGCGATGTATTAAGAAGCGTTTGACTTTTAAGATTACTCCTAGTAAAAGCTAAACGAACTTGCACTCGGTTGGGAGGGGGTGGGGATACATTCCTCCAATAAACAAGTCTAGATGCTTTTCGGTGTTTACGATATGGCATGTTTCCCTTATTTGTGCTCAACTCCGGGACCCAGCACGCATGTCCCACTCCTGATCTGTCATTGCATTATGAAGTACATCAGATTCCTTTGTCAGGTTGTCAGGGAGCTGTGTACACTGGTTCAGACTAGCTCAGCATTGGCTCTATCTTGTACAACCGCCATCTGTCAAGATGTCATCGGGGCCTATGGTGCTCATTTTGTCGACCTAGTTTAACTATCATCCTATGGGAGGTTTGGGCATTGGGCAACCATGCAACCCTGTTTTGTCAACTGCATGATGAGTGTTTAACTTCGGAACTGGGCCTAAAGGGAGCACCAGCTAAGCTAAGCTAAAGGTCATGCTAAATGTGTATGACAATGCAAGGTGAATGCCAGTGGCACCTCGGGTTTCCCCAACTAAAACTGACTCTTTTGGCCCTGAAAAGGTGACAGGAAAGAACGTCAACTTTAACAGTGTTAAAGTTCCACTGTTCCAGCAGTGGAAACTTTCATTTTAAAACTCAGACTGACTCCACACCAGTAATGCAATATCACAACTCACTTATCTAAAAAAGTACATCATTAAGATACTGTAAAACCAATTTACTTGCCAGAACATGTAATCATGATCAGAACATGATACCCCAAGTGTCTAATATGGAATCTAATGATTAACCCAAATGACATGGCTCTGGCTTGTTATCTACAAAGTTTGTGAAAAAAATGGTTGAAAAATGGTCAATATAATTATTTCTCAATCAATAATTCACTTTACATACCAGGTACAAGAACGTCTGAAGTCCACAGCTCATCACTGTTCTATGGTCCCCCCTGGTGTCAGATTTATGTAAGAACAGACATAAACTAGACTTGAATTTCCTGAGGGAAAAGAATATCTGTAACCTTGAATTTCTTGGTAAGCATAGGTTTTTAAAGGTAGAGAAGGTGATTTTCTTTCAGGAACATTATTTGGTTGAAGGTCTCTTCATATCCTAATAGCAACCACTAAGTAAAGTGCTTTAAATATATGTATATATTTTGCATTTGGACTAAATGCAATGATTCGATATCAAATTTGAGCCTTTCGCATAAGATATATCTTACATAAATGTCGCATCAGATCAACCTTTTTGTGACACTGGACATTTCTTGAGTATAAAGTTTGCAAAACTCACAAATAGATTTGAGTAGATTTGAATGTAGTCTAGTTTAAATATATTATATGAAATTATTATATTATTTTATATTATATTGTTATCAATGAGGAGATTTTTGCACTCCACCCTATTGCTTTAATTTATGCATGAGCGTGGAGAAAGACACAAAAATCTAATAAACACCTTTATAAACATCATAAAAGAAATCACATGAATTAGGACGTTTCTGTAAAACCTGCTGAAAATCTATATAACACATTCCAAAATGTGAATAAAAACTACAAGAACAAATGAGAGAGAGAGATTTAAAGAGACAGACAGAGACAGGCGGAGAGATGTACAGGGGAGGGAAGAGACAGGGAGGAGAAAAGTAAAAGCCAAAGGATTCTAAAAACCACAAGCAACAGTAGAGGATTGGAAACTCGTAAGTATTATAAAAACTAATTCTTTTGAGAATATTACATCATTACGACCATCATAAAACGCGTCTACCTCAAGTCTAGTCATTCGTTTTGACATGCAGATAGTAAAGCAGAAGTCGGAGGTTCAGAATGTGAGTTTATTGCTCTTAATGAGCTAAACGTTAAAAATCAGTGTTATCCTTTAAACAATTTGTAGTTGTACAATAAATACATGGTAAAAAAGCAGAGTTTGAATCTATATTGTGTGTTGATGCAAGTCTGCAATCTGCATTTAAATTGAGTTGTTTTAATGAATGTGCAGTATAACTCTCTTGCAAATGTATGGACTGAAAAATGCGTAAGTGTATGTATGTATGCATTTAAATATGAGTGTATATGTGAATTTATGCGTCTGTGTGTATGTGAGTTGGTGAGTCCGGAGGGATGGGAGGGAAGACACATTCTTTAGTGTGAGCTCATGTCTTGGACTCAGAGAAATACACGCTTAGAGGAAAAGAGTCTGCAAGAGAGAAAGAAATAGACAAAAGCTGGATGGATGGAACAGCTGTAAGTGATATCTTTAATGAGAGATTGAGAACACAGAACTTATGTTCTGTGACATCAATAAATGAGAATCTGGATGAGTCAGAGACTCGTGGAAATCTAAATCAGTTTCAAAAATTAGCTGTTCTCCTCTCTGATACATATTTACCAATTCATTTGTTATGTATAAACTGTGTGCCTATAAATGGGTAACTGTGTGGTCCAGTTTTTGGGTGTTTCCAGTTTGTTCTGCTGCAAAAATGAACATCTTAAATCTAAGCTGGTTTGCTGGTATAATTGGGACGGTCCAGGTAGCTGGTTTTAAAGGCATTTGGGGGTTTTGCGCTTTATAATCTGAACAGAGTTTGGCCAGTTAAGCACCAGCTTTGCCAGGCTAGGAGACTAGCTATACCAGCTAAAGGCCTGCTAGGGCCTGAAAACTAACTGAAAGTTATTTTAAGGTTGTTGTGATAAACCTGCTCATTCTTCCTTTCTCCAGCCCCTGAGCTGTGATTGGACCCTGTGAAGACCCTGAAACATGGGCAGCTATCCAGCCCCTGTGCTGCTTTTCTGCTGTTTCTTTGGTAACTCCAGTAGTCAAAATAAAAAACACAAACCAATAAATTTAATTAATATGAGTGAATGCCTTTTTTTTATTGTCCATCCAACAAAACTGTTTTGCTTTTTTTCCACAGTACTTGTTGCTGTCTGGGCACAGCAAACTGGTAATTCATTTTAACATTGTAACATTGTGGTTCAAATAATTGTGTGAAAAAAAACTGGGGCTGGTTGTCAAATGGGGAAGTTGTCAAAAAAAGCTATGTCACTTTCCCTAGCAGAAGTTTTGTATGTTGGTTTTAAACATCTACTTTAAATTAGATTATATAAAAAAATGTTTATTGGGGGAAAAAATCCAACTCCAATTTTAATATTGTCATGTTATTTGAAATAGCAGTTGGGTAAACAAAAGGAACACAATTAAATCGAACTGGAATTGATCATAAATCACACCGAACAGGTATCACATTTAAATTGAAGTAATTTGATACAATTACATTTGCATTACACTTTTCTTTATAACATTTAATTGTTTGTATTTTATAACTGTGAAACAGTCACAAATTGAAGAGCCAGTTAAGAGCCTGCAACACATCTTAACTACAGAAGATCATATTCAGATTCAGATTTCATATTTGCAAAAGTGGCATTATGCTCAAATTAGTGTGAATACCCTTATCACTATAGGTTGTTTTTCTTATACCTAGAAATACAGGACTCTGAGGGCACTGCTTTTCCCCCATCCGGTAAGTTTGTATATTTAAGTACATTATTTGTCTGTGAAAAGACGGCAAGAGAATAACAGCACTGTCTCTGACACACAGACTGCAGAGAGGAAACGTATCCATGCACCAGGATGTACTCTGTCCATCGACCTACAAAGAAATGCATCCAATCACTCTGTCTGTACAGGTGGCCAACACACTGACAATAAAAGACTATCTCTGCACACACAAGGAAACAGTTTTAAGGCTGTTGTCATTGACACTTTTAACACATCTTTTTGTGCTGTATGTAAAACTAATGCCTCTGAAATAAATGTCATCTGTGTGCTTCAGTCTCCCAAGAGTCTATGTGATCAACAAGGAAATCTGTGTAAGAACAGTTTGTCAACAAGATGAGCTTCTGATGGGTGAGACACTCAATATCTCTTATGTGTGTGTTATACTAATAGCTGTTCTTCTCATGTCAGGTGTCATCCCACTACATTGGGTGACACCTTATGACTTTTAAACAGGTCATATTCTCGATTCTTGCACCATAATTTAGTTTTGCATAATAATTTCTTTGTGATTGAAACAGGAATTTTCTGTACCTTTTAGTGACCTCTGTTTTAAATGGCTTACCTCCACATACTTCACACTGTCATTTATCCGGGTGTAAATGTGTTTATTTAGAAGTTAATTTGCCCATGGTTCAGGGGCCAAAAATGTAAGGCAGCTAAATCCTCTTATGTACCAACATATAAGAGCAGAGGCTGTTATGGCAGTTTTGGAGGACCTCTTCCTCCTGATTAATCCCCATGATTTGATGTTTAACAAGCACATATGTGTGGGTGTCTGCATCATTTTAGTCATGCAGTGGATGTCCATAAAAGACTTGCACTATACAAAACATTGGGATGACATTATAAAGTACTTTGTCTCTTTTTTCCACTTTTTTCAGCTGAACTTTGTAGGGAGAAATCTGGGTGGCCGAAACGACACAAGAGGACAACTAAAAGACTCTGTCTCCGTGCCAACCCGAAAACATGGGCAAACAAGGGTTAATGTGAAATGGATGATAGATACAGGGAGTTTATTTTAAAACAAATACAGCCATAAATCTGAATTACAAATCTCAAAATATAAGCTTGTTCTGTTCCTGAAACCAATATAAGCTGCTCTCCAGTGACTCCACAATTATTACTGTTCATAATACTCACTTAATGTCCCTTTGTATCATTTTAATGCTTTTGAAATGGGTTTGGATTAAGTGTTTTTTGCATTATAATGCATTTTAATACAGTTTAATTTTAGGGGATATGACAATGCATTGTTCTGTGGTGCTGCTTGTTCAGGTAACCCAATATATAACCTCAATGTTCTTTATATTCCTTCAGTCCACAACAGCCACTGTAAGTAAATGATGAAATGCACAACAGCAAGTTTTCATTGTCAAAGATCAGTCTTTCCACAATGGTTACATGATAATGATTTGAAATTGAAATATTTTAAGTTTAAATTTGCAAGTTTAAATTGTCAAGTACAACATACAATTCTTAAAGTAATAGTACACACAATGTAATAATAATATATACAGTATTTCAAGTATACAGTAAACAATTGCAGGATTACACATAGCAAGCCAAAAATCCACCACAAATATTTATTCACCTCTTTAACACAACAAAGTGGTCCATTTACCTGTAGGACTAAAGGTGTTATTTTAGAATTGTTTACGGAAATCTATTTCATGATTAAACACTAGAGGGCGATGGGATACGTTAAAAAGACACTACACATACAGCGATTACAATATGTCCATAAAAACGTAGGACATTAGCTTCAATGCTCTACTAAATTAAAATTTCCTTACAAAAAAGTTGTTACCTTTTTTAAACTTTGTTTAATAAACAAAACTAAAACCATGTATAGCCAATAAGTCAATATTTGTTTTGGATGCTAATAATGAAATGGTATAGTAAAGCAAAGTCAATATCAGTTAGAACATGTGGAAGACTATAAAATACATATAGACATGTATTTTTGACCATGTAAGTTAGATTATGACATGGAAATGTGTACCTTTCTACACCAGCTGTTTCTAACCTTCCTATTATGGACAAGTGCGGATTAATTTTTTTGGAGGCACTTTTCCAGTCAAATGTATGACAGACTAGTTAAGAACATTGCGCTCTGAAACAAGATTAAGTCTTGTTTCTACATGAGAGAATAGGAAAAGGGATAGGCCCCTGTAAGGGAACATTATGACTGCTGTTTGGCACTGAAAATTATTGAATGTATTCTCCATAGGCACAAACTGCTTTGGTACAATACAGTTTTTAAGTAATAATAATAAATAATTTAAATCTAAATTTAAATGAAGCTTTAACTGACATTTTATTGACAGACAAGTCATGTTTTTTAGTTTCATTATGTTGTTTTTAAAACGCAGGCTTTGTTTTTGTCCCTCATTTTCTATTTAATTTCAGAATGCTTTGATTAATAGCCACAAATTGATAGCCTTTCCCCTTTTACAAATATTGGGTTGGTCATTCTGACATCATATTTAAATGAGTGACATCACAATAAGTTGTTTGGACCACATACAGAGCAAATTTCTGAAAATCTTTATCAGTATTTCATTATGACTACACTTTACATTGGCCTTAAAGCTCCAAAAATACCACAGTGATATGTTTCATAGATTTTTCATTTTCTTCATTTAAAATACAAAGATTTGGAACTTTGCACATGTGGTGTGATAATATTATCTTTGGTAATGCTGTGATTGGATCTATTTGAACTGACATTTAATATGTAATATTTCAAATGTTGTAATAGATTTAAAATCTGCCATTAAAAATCACATATGTTGACCATTAATTTGAATGTTGCGAGTGGCACATCACCCTGTGGTGGTTCCCCAATGTCTATGATGGGCTCTGGTATGACTGAGATGTGGCATATGATTATTCATAAAACATTTGTCAACTATGTCAAAAACATATTTTAAATGTTTTTAGTAAGCAACTTTACATTTAGATGTTACCCTCATGGACCAGTAAGATTCAGGCATATTTACCTCATGAATAGAAAAACAGACAGATAATAGGTTATTGTAAATTAACAGCTTTTATTTTACTTTGAGTGATACCTAACAATCACATTAATGCTACATACATACAGTACAAAATCAGTATCAACTCAACTTCAAGTCAAAAGATTCAAGTCTCAGGTCAACAGCACCATTACCCTTCATCTCATACAAATCATATCTCAGTGTTCATTGAATTGAGAATCTCAAATTGTGGTCAAAGCCCAAGAAGAGTAAAACAGTCTCGTAGATCCTCAGTTTCACAGGGCTGCAGTGAAAGCAAAGTATGCAGATCAGCACAGAAAATATATACTATGACATCATCATCAGAACGTTCACATAGTGTAAGGAGTCTGCTATTATAAATGCTATTGTTTTCTTGCTACATAATGCAATAATAGTACAAATGTATTAAATATAATTGTAACCTGCAAAATTCGATTCAGTTTTCGAACAAGTCTGACAGAGTTTTCCTGAAGACCTTCCCAAGCTTTAAACTGTTTCTGTCTCCGTGCAACAAACGTTTGCCAGCAGTAGAAATAATCTGAAAAAAAGAGGAGAATCTGATAAAGCACAAGTGTTCCACACAGTTCATCATCACCACATCAGATATTACCATCTCCTTCCTCCTCATTATCTCTCCTCCCGTCCTTGTTTACCTTTATAAGTCATGACAGAGATCTGCACTCCTGCCCTCTTGAGGTATCGTAGCCCCTCCCTCTCTTGGCTATCCTCTTCATCACAGAAGTACAGGCGTGACACAAAGATTCTGAGTCGCAGATTGGGCGTCTGCGACAGGAAGTGGGTAAGTTGCCGGGCACATTTAAAGCAGGGCGACCAGGAGCAGAACCAGGTCACTGAGTAACACATTCTCACACCATTGACATTCGAACAGAGTCCTGGACACAGCACCCCCAAATGGCGCAGAAAAAGCAGCTTAACGCGAGACATGGAAAGCAACGTGAGAGTTAAAGAGATAACAGGATGAAAAGAAAGGGTGAGGAAGAGGTTATTAACCCAATTTTTAAGCTCCATCCTGTTTTACACGAACATCATTTTGATCTTTCTATTTATCTGATTACACTCTTATCTGTTATTATTTTCTTTACCTCTACATGGCAGCCAGAGCGATTGCGCAGGTGTCCGAAGTCAAAAGATAGTGAGTCAGGGCCAGTGCGTCTTTTCACCACAAAACAAAGGTAAGTCTCATGTCTCCCAAAGGCCCAGCGCACATTCTTATAATTGAAGATAAATTTCTTCTGCGTCATGAGAACACTACAGAAGAATATAATACTCTGTTATTCATTTAGTTAATTTGTCATTAAAATATACAATGACACCAAAAAGCTGACTGTTGTACAGCATATAACAAAATATTAAATTATAGGCATTTATTGAAATATAGAGTTTTATTATTTGATGAAGTTTGTTGGGTTTCAAATAGACAGAATGTATTTGAAGACTGTTTCAAACTTGTCCATGTTAATTTGATGAACACCTGTGATTTTTCGGATGGGACACCTGTGTGAACCTGAGAGGAAGTAACTTCATTCATCCACTAAAAATATCATTAAGGCCAGTTAAAAGTCATTTTTGAAAGTCATTAATGAAAATGGCTAATACAAGAGAAGTTCTGGGAAATGTTCTAGCATCATTTGATTTCAAATGCCACTTGGTTTTATATTTGATATATTATGCAATGAAATCTATATATTTTGACATATTTTTTAATTAATCATCCAAAAGTATCAACCACATGTTTTGCAGGTGCATAGTCTTTGTTGTTGTTGGTAAAAGGCATCGATAAAATGACATTATCAGCAGTATCTACACATTGTGGTGAAATGCATGAGTTGTCAGTAATTCTCAAATTGAATAAACCTGCAGGGGTTGAGCTAAGCTTAATAAGAATCTAAATTATTAAAAAATAATTTAAATAATAGGTTAAACATTTGCTTATCTGTCAGTCTACATTTTGTAATGATCTTGTACAAAATGACTGGGCCCTCCTTCAGTCATCAGTGATTGGTTGGCTTGGTTCTAAACTTTGCACATTTAAAAACAGAGATTACTCATATCCACAAACACTCAGAAACATTCATAATAATATCTGTCACTTTCAAATTTCACTTTCTGAAACCAGAGAAAAAAACGAAAGCAGGTCACTGCGGTATTAAAATACACCTCATTAAAGTGCATGAACTGAATTAACGCATTGATATATCCATTTGTTATTACCTTAATACAAATGTTCTATTTTTTGCTTTTTTCCTCTGTACTGTTGACTTACATACAGACCTACAGTATATACAGTCTATTCTAAAAAAAACTGCATGTCTCTCACTATCACTTGTTTTGTTTTCACATACCTGTCCAGCTTGCTGATCATTTCGAAAGACGAAACTTGCAAACTCATTCAGTCATACGAAAGTGACTGGGAGTTTAAAAATGGGTTGAGGAAGAGGGAGGTATAGAAAATGTATGACATGCTCATAAACAGCGAGAAAGAGGGTCGCTGATTGGGTGAAAATGTTTTCAAACGTTTTGGGAGGGCAGAGGTGCATTTAAACAGAGACGCGGCTGAATAATCAGTGTAATTAGCAAGTGATATTTAAAGAGATATGTAAAAGACTTGCAATCGCAGTTATGCAGACAAAAGAGACAAAAATGTGTGTCATTTTTATAGTATTATTGGACTGCAATATATTTTTTTCTTAGCTGGTTAAATTTAAATCAGTAACAAGATACCTAAACAGTTTAGACAGTAGTTGGACAGAACTGACAAAAGGTTGGATGACAGTGTGGATTTCTTTCTTATTTAGAAACAGTTAATTATTGTTTATATAATAGTGCTTATAGTCTCCTAAGCAGTTGACGTGCTTTGTAACCTTTTTATTCCAGAATGTGCGTCAGAAAATGCTGCCAACAGCATAACCAAAGCAAGTTGGAAATTTCCAGATCTCTTGCACCCAGTCAGGGAACCTCCACTTCATTTTTCCCACACAATCTAAAAAAACAACCAAACCCTCCCATATACCTTCTGTCTTGCTCAGATTTTCTCCATCCTCAACCTTTCCACTCATTTAGTTTTTCCCACAGGGACCAAAAAAGCTGGTTTTACTACAGGAGGTCTCCAAAACCCCTGGAGGCTCTGACACCTTCCCAAAGGGTTTTTCCAAAAAGGCAATTAGCCCTCATGTGTGCACGCACACCAAAACGCACAGGTAGCAAGAGGGCCCAGTGCCAGAAGCAAGCCCAGCAAATCTGCCTGGTCACGAAAGGTGTAATGTGCACTCTTTCACCCCCATCCACACACACACACACACACATTTAATGCATACTTATTAATTTGTGGTCGTCTACAACTGTCTTTGACTTTTCCTGGTTACTTTAAAGTTGGAATCCTGCATGTTTTTGTCTGTCTCCAGTCACTACACTTCACCCTCTCATGCACTCTGTGGCCACGGAAATCACCGCTCCCCAATGATGTGTGTGCATGTGTGTGTATGTCTGACTTCTAACATCTGGAAGAGATCTGTCTGCTCCCATGATTTACCTTCCGACCACAAGTCTTTCTGAGGTCTTACCACAATGCACTATGTGTGTATAACATGGGAAAACAGAGAAAGAATATAGGAAAAAACATGTCCTACTCCTGTTACAGTGGACTCTTATTGTTTTTTGTTTTGTTTTGTTTTGTTTTGTTTTGTTTTGTTTTGTTTTGTTTTGTTTTGTTTTGTTTTGTTTTGTTTTGTTTTGTTTGCTATAATCTAAACTAGTTTCAAGGTGTGTTATCAGGAGAGAACAAAATATTTTTAGAGACAAAGTGAAAAAGGTTTCGCCATGTTTTATCTATGATGTCTATGACATCAAGACAAAAAGAGACAAGCACTAGCACTACTTAGCTTAACATTTGGTTACTGCTACAGGTGACCCATA
>JAZGTJ010005206.1:0-28216 GCA_036877575.1 Botia almorhae | reverse complement strand
GAGTGTGTGTGAGAGTGTGTGTGAGTGTGTGTGTGTGAGAGTGTGTGTGAGAGAGTGTGTGTGTGTGAGAGCGTGTGTGAGAGAGTGCGTGTGTGAGAGTGCGATGCTTTGTGTGCTCTGAGTTTGCATGTGCATGCTCACATGTACCTGTTGTTACAGTGTAGCATACAGCACAGCTGCTGGTATGACTGTAACGCACAACAGTATCGTAACATTACAGCATTAAATCTGTTGTAAATATTTAGGTTCATTGTGGCAGTATGATACAATAAGTTATTCAGATACAGTGCATACAGTTATTGAGAAAACCTGAACAAAAATAAAGGAAAATATGGTAAGACAATAATAATTAACTCTTAATAATGCCTTTAATAATGCCTTTAATAACTGCTTTAATAACGCCTTTAATAACTGCTTTAATAACGCCTTTAATAACTGCTTTAATAACGCCTTTAATAACTGCTTTAATAATGCCTTTTCTCTGTGTGTTTGTAAGCAGCCTAAATTCCTTTTCTGGTGCTTTTCCATAGCTTCAGATCCCTTTGAAAATAAATGGACATGTGGATTAAAACTCTTTCCATTTACTGTATTTATATATAATAGAAGTAATCTGTAGATTTTTGGGTCTGCTTTCTGCACAGATTTTTGGGGCGGTTTGTATGTAAGAAACATCAGAAGATCATTACAGTGGAACATTAACTACCCGAGTGCTCGTTATGAATGTTGCTAATATCATTTTAATGACAGTAAGCTATTTTCTGTGTACCGATTTACTTCAATTTCCTGCTTTTATTTTTCTTTGATGTCTCATATATACGTCTGTTTCATTTCACTGAGGTTCTGTTTATAGTTCGTAACATGAGCATATTGAATATGTTCGAGGTTGAGGCTTATTTTCCTCTGAGCCCACGACAGGAAGCTGACAGACCAAAACATATTTTTGAGCTGTAGTGATGTAGTGAATATGAGTTTTGTGTTTTGCTGGGATCTTTCTCCAGAGTTCTTGAGCTATAAAGACTCATGACACTTTATATGTCATGTTTATATATTTGAAGCGATGTTACAAGTTTTTGTAGTTGTTTGTTTTTACAGTTCTGTTTGGTGATGCTAGTGGTGCAGAAATGTCATGCTTTATCTTTGACATGATCTTATACAATATTATAAATAATGTGAGTTTTAATTATGCATACGTTTTGAAGTATCAACTTTGTCTCAGATGTTTCTCCTAAAAGAGGTTTTAAAAAGTTTCATTTCTTCTCACTGCAGTCCAGGAGGAACAATAAGATTTGAAAGATCTCACCTGCAGTTTTCTGCATCTGTCTCTGCAGACTCTGCAACAATCTTGTGACGTCCACAGAAATACAAGCAGTGAGTTCGGTAAGTTAGCATCTCCTCAGACTCTCTTCAGACTGTCAGATTCTCAGTTTAGTGTCAGTTTTGAGGTTAAATTTATTCACAAACTGAATGTTTCTCCACGCTCTGCATTAAAATCTGGCTCAAATCCAGACATCCAACGGCTGCTGTAACCATAATGATCCCAAACATAAAGATGCGGTACAGTCTCTTTTCCTCCTGCATACCCTTTAATACAGCTGGTTAACCGTCATTTCAAATCCGGTTTGTTATTGTAATCTCAGACAGGCCAGATTGAAAAGGCTGGTTTGAGATGTGTGATAGTTCGGGCTGAATTGTGTTTGCTGAGACACTGTAGTGTGGCTATATTTAACCAGAGACAATAAAGTGCTTTGTTAGATCCGAGCCACTGGCCAGCCAGCAATCACAGACTGAGTCTCTTCAGATATGTGGGGACACTGTTCATTACAAAACACTCACATATCCACCCTGAAAGCATGAGATACTCTGGATCTACACATAGACACATACTCCACTGTGTGTGCACAGTGAAGTTTTTATCGTTTTTTATTGTCAGCACAAGTATCTGTAAGCAAACATTTAAGAACCTGTTTTAATTGTTTATATGCAACATACATATGCAATATACATTTTCAAGTTATTTTTATAGAATATTCATGTCAAAGCTTTTCTCCACGTAAACCTTTAAAATCATTTCAGGAAATTTACGGGTGATTTAGTTATTCTGTGTAATGAGGATACAGTTTTCAAGCTCTGATTATTCATTATTAATTAACCATCTACAGTTCGGACCAGAGGTGCAGTTGAAACACACATCAGTCCAGAGTTACTTTATGCCGAGCACCTGTAGCCCAGCATGAGAGCAACAGTAAATCTTTTTAATACCCCTTTAAATCAGTCTCAGAGACTCACAAGCAGTTTTGTGGTTTTCTCTCTGCTCATGTTGCTCTTGTTTAGAACTGCGGATTTTTCTCTTCACTCACTCTGTACACTCTTATTTTCTATGTGTCTTCTCTCCTCCTGAATTCAGCTGTGGGTAACATTGGCTTCTCTACAGTGAGCTGATATTAAAGTGACTGACTGTAATAAGAGATAAAGACTGAAATTATGGCTTTTTTATTGAAACCGCACTGACTGGCAGAGGCTGGTTGTCATAATGCAGTAAAGGAGTGTCACTCAACTGTAAAAGCATAAGGAAAGAGCCAAGACAGCGAGATATGACCCTGATTATACTGCACCAACCCACCACAAACACACACACACAGACCTGCAGAATGACACCAGATTCAGAAGCTTTAGAAATTATTATAGAGGATTTGAGGTGGATCAGAAATATTTTATCTGGTAAGCATAAAGCTTAAATTGTATTGAATTCAGAATATTCTTTAAAGGGATAGTCCACACAAAAATTAAAATGTGCATTTTATCGGTCACCAACAGCTAAAATCTTTTTTGCTGTTCTACTAAGAGAAAAGGTGTCAGCTGCACCCCTTGCAGGGCCTGAGGGTGAATAAATTAACAGCATGTTTATATTTAGGTGATCTGTCCCTTTAAGATAAATTAATGGTAATTGCTTTCAAATTGATGCTACTTCAAATTACTCTTGCAATACTTATGCATTTCTATATTTTATGGAATAAGTGTGAAATTTGAGAAAGCACAAACTGCTGTTCAGTGAGGTAATGTAATGCAAGAAGAATATGCTGTTCTGCCGAGATATCCTAAAATGAGATTCAGAGGAAACTGATAACATACAGTGTAATCAGAATAGATCTTCTGTACGCTCAACACGTGAGACAATATGAGATGATGATGAGATGCTGATGAGTGTAGATGATCACTTCTGAAGTTCTGATCAATAAGAGCCTCAGCTGGGACAAAGAGAGATCACACACACACACACACACACACAGTAGCACAGTACACACACACAGTAGCACAGTACACACACACACACACACAGTAGCACAGTACACAAACTCGCTCTTAGTGTTGGCTGCAGGTAAGAGCTGCATCATCATCTCCTGCCACAGAGTGTGTCTGTCAAACCCGACCAAACTTCCCATCCTGACAATCATCAGCTCCCCCCCCCACACACACACACCATTTTTGTATGTTTTTTTTGTTGATCCTTATTGTTTAGAGTTTAGTATAATAAAAGTAAAGTATAATAAAGTTATAAATATGGAAATAATAAAATGCGCTAAAGTATAAAACAAGCACTTGATCTCATTTCTCGTCTTCATTCTCTGCCTGACCTATTAACAACTGCTTTCCATAGCCCATGTGTTTGAGAGAGGAACTGAACTCCATCACTCCATACTTTCAAAGAACTGGAAAACTGGAGTTCGAGAATGGAGAAGGTTTTGACCTCAGGCAGGCGGCAGACATTTAAACTGTTGCTCCATAAAGAACACAGGCCTGTGTTCAAGTTTCTGGCTTTCTATTGGTCTGCAGATCGTCCCAGCAGCAGTGGCCGTTTCTAAACCACTGTGACCGAGCAGGGGAAATGAGATCATTAGCCACAGTTTGGCAGGCCGCAGTGAGGCACGGGGCATCAGGATACCCCTCATCACACACATACAGTGCTGGTGAACACAGTGGGCGGATCCGGGTCCTTTAGCCAACCAGAGCATTTCTTAATGTATCCCAGAAGCCTCTCTGCTTGTACGTCCCCTTTTAGGTCTGCGGCGCTCAGTTACAGCTGCGTACTTACTGCGGTTAAACACTGTGATCAGACTCCAGTGAGCTCTGATTCACACATGGCACGTCTAGCGGAAGCTTGATTTGTTTTCCTGCTCATTGATCGTGCCAGCCAGACTGATTTAAGCTGTTCCACACAGATGAAAGAGTGTGAGTGTTAGAAGAGATGATTTAATCATTACCAGCACAGTGTGGAAGAATATTCTGTCATCAGAGAGAGAGAGAGAGATAGATGAACAGCAAGTGTTAAAACAAGCATATTGCTTTATAGACACGCTGAGCTGCTCTCCACAGAAAATATTCAAAGCTGTTATAATGTGTCCATTAAAACTAAAATGACTTTTAAAGCTTTTTATCTGTAAAATTATACTGTTTTACTGTTTATATTTTACTGGACTGAAGAACTCCTCCGTGGTCTGTTGTTTTGCTCTGATTGTTTGTGTTGTGCTGTGCTCATTTTTTACTGAACACAAAAACTGTCATCTACACGGAACTAGGCCAGTCTTCCAGTCGCTTTATTAATGTCACATGGCGCCCCCTATTGACCAGCCCCTGTCTTTAGTATTCACTGGGTTTAGTTCCTACATTTACAGTTACAAGAAATATTCAAGTGATGAGTTTAGAACAAGAGTCAAAAACAGAAAGTTCATATTTGTGAAAACTGTTTCTTTAAGAATATGATGTTTACAGAAACACTAGAGTGCATTCATCACTACCAGGCATAAAGGCATAAAATCAGCCTGCAGTCTCACGTCTGATTAGATAAGTTGCATATGATTACTGATGCTTATCACAGCCTTGAGTTACATGACAGCTGACATGAGATTTGCGTGTGATGCTGATACACGGATTCAACACGGTTGCGTCAGATTGCTGTTCCTGGTGACCGGTGGTTTTGTAGTGCCCTCGTCAGGGTGCGAATCATGGGGAAGTTAAGGGAGGCCTGACTTTCCAAATTAACTCCCACAAGAAAAGTCAACAAAAAGTGTTTCATGAAATATTTTAAAAGCTTTTTCATCAGCTGAGAGACTGCCATTGAGATGCTAAAATATTCTCTTCAGCTATTATATAATTGAATGTACTTAAATTTCATTGCATCACACAACTTCACTACAATGTTTTTGTACTTCGTACCAAGAGCAATATTTTTCTCTAAAAATACGATCAACTAATATTTTATTCATAACTGTTCAACTATTGGGCTTGAGGGAAAGGAACTTCGTATAAGATCATTTGAAAGTATCCGGACGGAAATTATGTGACGCGTTTCCTGTGTGTGAGAGTGAACATGGCGTCTGGTACTGAGGTAAACAATATCACGAAATTAAAACACTTCACATATAAACCTGGTCACAATCTTTATTCATGTATTTGTCTGTTAAATATTTAATGTTGGTTAGATGGCAGATTATGATGATAACATTTCAGCGCGGCTGTTTTAAAACGTTATTCTTATCGTCACTGCTAACGGTGCTAATGCTAACCATTCCTGAAACTGACCATTAAATCAGTGAGTTTAGTGTCATTCGGCGAGATGTTTGAACAGGGTCAGTTAACGGTTGATGGTGTGCTGCGTCAGGTCTGATGTTAAATGTGATGTTGTCATTATTTTGATGACTGTAAATCCTTCATTGATGTGATATTTTGACGTCATCATCGTGCAGGTTGCTTCTGTCAGCGGTGAGGATGACGTCACAGAGACTCCAGCGTCACAGAAGAGAGAGGAGAGACTGAAGAAGTTCAGAGAGCTTCACTTTAAGAGGGTAAAACTCCAAACTTCACCCCCGTTCAGTGAAACGCATCATTTAAGAGAATAGCACATGTTCAAGCATTTTTAGCGCAATGTTTTTACTGAAAGAAGGGTTTATAGAGAGAATTTTCTGAAATATCATAAGTGTACAGTGAAGGTAGAGTGTTTTATAGCTCATATATAATTGAAATGTGCTTGTAGAATGAGGCCCGTAAGCTGAACCATCAGGAGGTGGTGGAGGAGGACAAGAGACTGAAACTGCCGTCAAACTGGGAGGCCAAGAAAGCTCGTCTGGAGTATGAGCTGATGGTGGACCAGAAGAAGAAGGTGCAGAAGCTGCTGGTGTCATTTCTGTGTGAATAGAAAACTGATGGCAGTTCCCAAAACAACAACAGCAGCTTTTCAGTAACTGGAATGTTTGTGAAGTGGTTCTTCTGGTTTAATGTGTGTCAGGAGTGTGCAGAGCGCGGCGAGGATTACAGCCGTGTGAAACTGCTGGAGATCAGTGCAGAAGATGCTGAGAGGTGGGAGAGGAAGAAGAAGAAGAAGAACCCTGATCCAGGATTCTCAGGTGTGGAAAACACTCTCATCTCAGTGTTAATGAACAGCCTGACTGATTAACCTGATTATAAGAGAGAGCAACAAATATGAGCTGACACATTGTGTAATTCTGGAACGCGTCCTAAACAAGTCAAGACTGGTTTAATCAAGGGTTTAAGTTAAACTGCTTTATGGAGTTCAGTTCTTCATCTTTCTAAGCAACCAGCTGCCTTAACTCTCAGCTGCTGAGAGTTGCCTGATTGGCTGAGAGGGAATGTGTGACATTAAGAATGTTCAAATGAAAGCATGCAGGGCTTGTTTTTCACGCCTGTTCAGCTTCGGTTCTGCTCATTATTATCATTTTCCTCTGCTGTGTGTGTGTGTGTGTGTGTGTGTGTGTAGGATTCGCTGAGGCCCAGTTGAGACAGTACCAGAGACTGGTCAAGCAGATCAAGCCTGATATGGAGAACTATGAGAAGCAGAGAGAAGAGTGGTAAGATCTTATGACACTCCCTGATCTATTTAAATAGATCAGCAGAGCAGGTCATATGATTGTTACTCATATGTCTGTGTGGAATCTTGATTGGTGGATTTGTTGCTCATCTGCTTGTAGTGGTGAAGATTTCCACCCAACCTCCAACAGTCTGATTCACGGAACCCACGTGCCGTCTAAAGACAGCATCGACCGCATGGTGGAAGATGTGGAGAAACAGTAAGAATCTGTGTGTGTGTGTGTGTGTGTGTGTGTGTTCCTCAGTCCGGATGTGTTTGTGCAGTTGTGTCCAGACTGAGACACACACACACTTTGAAGATGTCTGATGAAATGTGTGTGTGTGCCTGCCTGTGTGTGTGGGGGGGGCATGTTCAGGAGTTGACCTGATGATTTATATAATACCAGCAGGATTCAAGATTATTTATTTTGATGCCAGTAGATCTGGCCTGTGTGTGTGTGTGTGTGTGTGTGTGTGTGTGATCTTCATGAATGTGTTCTCGTGTGTGTTCAGGATTGAAAAGCGTTCGAAATACAGTCGTCGCAGAGCGTACAACGATGATGCCGACATTGATTATATCAACGAGAGAAACGCCAAGTTCAACAAGAAGGCCGAGCGCTTCTACGGCAAATATACTGCAGAGATCAAACAGAACCTGGAGAGAGGAACAGCCGTGTAATCTTGGTGACTGTTACTATGGAAGCCACTTCTCCATCACCAAGCAACCATTTAACTAATGTTTTTATCGTCATGTGAAATTATAAATGCTCCGTTGATCTTTCTCAAGTAAATTTGAAATATCTTTTCCTATGGTCTGGTGAAAATAATTGTACCTGCAGTGATAAATTGGGCGTGTGTGTGTGTGTGTGTGTGTGTGTGTGTGTGTGTGTGTTGACTTTTAATTTGAATAAAAACATTGTCATGTGGAACGCACGCGGTGCTTTATGATTTTACATCAGTGCTGAATATTTTTAACAAGGGTTAATACATTTGTAAGCGGTACAAGCAGAATAACTGACACTGAACTGTTAATTAATGTGCGTTAATCATTCATGCTCTGACTTCAGTTATTTCTTCTGTGGTACGAGACGGTGACGTCACATACACATGTGAGAATTAATCGTGATGATTTATTTTTGCTGTGAACTGATTATTGCATGAATGACTATTGCGGGTCTCGGGAAATGTGTGGAGAATATACAAGTAGTTCATCTGTTATCTTCACCTGTCGGCAGGTGTAGTTTCCCTCGAGACGAGAGATTTTCTGAGCGCTGTAAAGTTTTATTATTGGCAACAAAACAGTTATAAAACAACACGGCAGTAAACCGTTTATCAGATGTGCAGTTGAGCGATGTCTGCTGGTATTCAGATCTATATATCTATATATATATATTCATCTATAATAGACCTAAATGTTTACAACAGTAACTGCGGTTTACATTCAACAATTCTCTGTACGCATGTAACGTGTTAAATTCACAGCTGAAGCGGCTGTGTCATGCGCAGCAGAATGTGCTCAGTATGATGAAGGTCTTTTAAAGTTCTCTTTTAATGTTTTACATCATATGTATCAATAACATTATTCTTAAATTGTTAGATTTAAAAACGTTACACAATTTTTAAAAAGTCTGAATAGTGTTCTTATAACCGAGCAGTAACGTTAATATAACGTCTAAAAAACTGGACATTTTGATCATTCCTAGAGCTTTCAGAATATCATTTTTAATGTTTTGGTTACATATTGGAAAATTCAGGGAAACGTTCTTAAAACCTAAAATTGTTAGCTGGGTAGATGCCGCAAGATTACCATCATGTGATGAGCCCAAAAACTGCCTGGCATCACAGACAGCCAATTAAATATAAAACCGGTTTCTGCCCGCGAGGGGCTACTTTGTTTGTGTGACAACAGTGGCTTTCTTCATCTCTTCTTTATCTATCATCTTCACACAGGTCTGTTTCCACAGTGTGTTCTTACTGCTCTTCTCTGTGGCTCTGCCATGCTGGCAAACTGCAGGCACTCATCATGGGCTCCGGAACGTGTAAACAGAAATGAGACAGCCGCGCTTACACCAGTTGTTACTTCATTCATAATTTCCATGGCAACCCTCAGGACAGCTGTAGGATCAGTTGCTACAGGTCACAGCACTGAGGTGAATTAACGTGCTTAATAATATTTCAGAATATGATAGTAGTAGTTTAACTCAAGCTTCAGCTGATGTTCCAGAGGTTAGTACAGAAGTTAAGCTCTATCAACAGCACTTGTTGCGCATCAATTCAACAGCGCCACCTGAAGTTCAGACTCTCACTCTTGAAGACAATGTATTTTTTCACATTGCTATGACATGTCAAGACGTTTTCTTAGCGTTATTCAAATTTGGGACGTTATTGCAAGTTCTTTCCGGGTTAATTTCCACATGTGAAAATGTATGTAATCAAAGCTTCATGCTAGTTAGTGAAGTTTGATTTGTTAGGAAAAAATGGCCAGTTAAAAAAGTGTATAAATTGTGTGGGGACATTAATCCAGTGAATAATGATCTGCACAAAAGTTTCAGATAATACAGCTGTCCTCAGAAAATCTTGTGAACAAATATCATTACACATAAGTCTGTAGCAAAGAACAATGCTCCTTCATGCCTGGAAGTCATATTGTAAATTATATCCTCAGGTAATCTTCAGTACACTAGCAGTCAAGAGTACACACCTGAAATTATTTCAGTGTTTTTATTTATAAACATCCACTGTACAGAACAAGCACAAAAACAACAAAATATACACAAGATTTCCTATATCCTTTCCATATACCTGATATATTTAATATACAACTTTGATATATTGTATGTACGTGATTCAGTATGTGTCTATTTTATTTCTAATAAACACTTCAAAAGTTTACATGACAATGATTTTACATAATTAATTTACATATCCCAAATTAATTGTGGTATTAGCCACCAATGTTCATGAAACGTATTTTAACACTTTGGTTACGTGTCTTACGTTTACATAATAAATGCACGAGTGTTTAGTTCTCGAGAGATCTCGCGAGATTTCCTTGTGGTCTCAACAAACGCCCTTTTACACACATAGTTTTCCGCGCGCGAGCTGCATGAATGTGCATTTTTCTTGTACATAAAGAAGAAGTTACTGCGCTGCAGCAGACAGACAAGCGGATTCGGATTTGTGCATTTCACAATGGCGATTGAAAACGTGCTCCCGGCTGACTTTGGCTATGCAATCTTTGTGTATCTGTACAGTTTTGTTATGTTGATGTATCTTGGGATGAAAGTTGGGGGTGCACGGAAGAAGTTTGGCATAAAGGTGAAGTAGATCTATAAACGCAATGCGTGATTTCAGTTCGCCTGAAATTATTCTTGTGTCTGCTAACATTTGGTGTTTGGTGAGTGGAAGTTTTAAATAAAACCAGCGCAAATATTTTAATAATTCATGTGTTTTGTGTCTACACGCTTTGTTTAGTATCCGACCATGTACAGCGATAAGGAACAAGTGTTCAACTGTATCCAGAGAGCCCATCAGAACACGCTGGAAGTCTATCCGCAGTGGCTTGTGTTCCAGACCATCGCTGCATTAGAGTATCCTGTGAGTAAAGCCTTGCAATCAGTTTTATTAACCCTCCTGTCCTTACAAACCTAAAACATGAGTTGTGTGTTTGTGTTCCAAGACTTTTAAAGCAATTTGTGTGAAGAACAGAAATGTGAGAAGTTATTAACTCAACATAATCCCCTCTGTAGAAAACGCTCAAATAATGCAAACAAAGGCTTTTATGTAACAGTACACTGAAATGCAGTGAGATGGAAATGAACATGACAGACTTTCTGCAGCATGTGTGTTTGTGTGTGGGATCTGAATGAATCTGGGCTAGTAATTGTACAGACATTTGCTGGTTTAAACTTTTAAGCTATCATTGTGCCTTTTGTTAAGACACTTGAGTGTAAAAGCTAGTAGAATAATAGAATGTCAGCAGAACAGCACAAATGCATCTGAGTAGCGCTGCAGACTGTAAAACGTTCTTCTTTATGTACTGGTTTACACCCTTTCACCCAGTGCTCCTCTGTTTATCTTTTATCTTCCGTGTCAGGTTGTTGCCTCTGTGTTAGGGGCCATCTGGGTGACGAGCAGATTCTCTTATGCCTGGGGTTACTACACCGGCGGTACGTTTCTTTTTCTCTGATGAGTCTGTTGAGATGTTTCTTAACCTCTGAAGCTGCTCGATGGTCATTATGAGCAAATTCAATATTACTGTACAAGTAATACTACATATCATAGTAACAGCATGTATCACAGTAAGCTCAAATTTGTTTGTAATTTAATAACCGTGCAGCCACAGCAATATTTGATTATTGAATAACATGAAACTTTAGCTCATTTGATTTATGTTCTTGTTTTTTTTAAAACTTAGTGGACACAAGATAAAATATAAGATGTTTATTAAAAAACTTTGTGGACACAATTCGAAAGATAAAATAGCTAAAATGCATTAAGATAAATTCTGCTAAAATGAAATGTGTATGTTGCTTTGTTTGATAATGCAGAAAACACATCTTTAAATCACACTTCACACACACTATCTTCATGAGAAAATCAGGTTGATGTTTGAGGTCTGCTGTGTTTGTCTGTGTCAGATCCCACAAAGAGGATGCGTGGTGTGTATGGTTACATCGGGCTGTTTGGAGTCATTCTTCTGTCCATCTCAGTGGCTCTCAAGTTGCTCGGAGTCTTGTAACAGAATCACCGCTGAGAAAATAACATAAAACCACTACATGACACATCGTTCTCCATGACACATAGTGCTATTTTAAATTGTGTTTTTATTTCCTATAATTTTACATATTGTGAAATATTTAATCATAGATAATCAACTTTTTAACTGTTGATAACTGTTCATATAATATGCTCTTGTCTTGTTTTTGTATTTCTTGGAGTTATTGAGTAGCGATGAATTCAAACGTGTGTAATAAACTTTGTGAGATTTCAATCATCTTTATGTGTGTGCGTGTAAGATTGCTTCATAAATATTCACTATAGTGTGTAATGTGCTCTGTTCTTCATCTGTGATGTTTGCAGTGGAGATTACAAAGCAAAATAATCATATGATACTTTATAAGTAGCATATGTCAGACATTTAGGACAGACTCTGGGGTTTAATTATTAATAAAAGATCCAACGGTTGTGTTGATACAGTGTTCCTGTTGTGTGTACATACTGATCGAGGTCAAAAGAGTCTAGCCTAGACTCTGTGGTGTTCTTGTCCCTAGATAAGATTCTCTTCTTTAATCTGAAGTCTTTATTAGCTGTTGTATAACAACAGGCACAGATCCAAAAATGTCCAGAACAAAACCAGCATACCTCTCCCTAACAAGCATGATTTTAAGTCATCATCTGTTACACCAACATGCAGAGCAATTATGAGCAATTGTAGGAGATTAGTGATATACTGTAAAAAATTGTAGCTATCATTTATTGATGGATTTTGTTGAGAAATTTGTTCTATAGTGTTACTGTAGTACTTAGTAAGATGAACCACATGATGTAGTGCGCATGCGCGATCCAGAGCCACTGTTTGAGACGGAAGAGAGCGGAGCTGCACTTACTGCAAACCGCGAGTAAAGCTCGAGTGCAGGTAAGACATCTCTGTGAAATAACCCCTGAACCATATTAACCCTTCACGACATATTCCTCTGTTTCCTACATGTTATTAATCCTTTGGGCTGAATGCAGGAGTGCTGGAGCAGATATGTTTTAGAAACGCAGCCGGCTTAGGATCAAGCGTTTGCAGCTTTAACATTCGATATGCGCAGAAATGTAGTTTCAGTCAGTTAAGTTAATAGTCACAAATGTTTGTATCTGCGCATTTGTCGTAAACATGAAAGATGAAAATCCTTTGTGTGTTATTTGTGTTTGTTCAGGACGTTCATACGCGCGCCACATCTGCGCAGTCAGTAATGTTGCGGCACATTTGCGCAGTCAGAGTGCAGTCTGCTTTATACATCTCTATAAATCATCATAATAATAATTAACTTGTGTATCTTTATTAAATATAATAATAATAATAAGCGATAAACGTAGGTTTTGCTGTAGTAGTGATCCACAGATATAGGTAGTTAATTTATAGTGGTGTTGTTTTGGTTTGCTAACTGTAGATAAGTAGGGTGAACTCGGGTAAACTGGGACACCTTTTGACAGTTCATTCAATATGAAGAGTCCCAGTATATCTGGATTTACGCTTTAGCTTGTGTAGTTTAGAGATGAACTATCTGACCAACACATTCAACTCCACAAATGAAACATGAAGTTCAGGCATAATGATGCTCAGCCTGTTCCTGATGATGCTAACTCCATTCATTTCCAGCGTTTGGGTGAAGGTCAGATCAGAAGAATGTCTGGGTTTCTGGATGGGATCAGATGTGGGGATTGTGACTGTAATGTGGACTGGGGTGAGAGGAGAAACACCATTGCCTCTGTCGCTGCTGGAGTTCTGGTAGGTTTACATTCTGCTGTATAATCCTGTATTCTCCACTTCAAAACATCAACCAGCTGCTTTTTATAATTGTGCACAACTGTCAAAAAAATTATTGTTTTGATAAAACATTAAGAATGTACCAACATTTTATGGGCCAGTATGTGCTTGCAATTCAAGAAAAATGTTTTCTCTATGAACTGTGTGGTAATCCAGTAAACCAAATACTGTACAAATGAAAGATGGATCATCTTATTGGATTATTTTGTTCGTTTCACTTCATCACAAACCAGCGTTCATAACGATTTATAGCAAATTAATATTTGTAGCGTAACACAGTATTTACCTGCTTTAATTGAGCATAAGAGCAAAAGCACTTTTCTTTTCCTGTGGCTGATTGTTGTTGTTGTGTGTGTGTGCAGTTCTTCACCGGTTGGTGGATTATTATTGACGCAGCGATAATGTATCCTAAAGAGGAGGAGTTTCATCATGCGTACCACACATGTGGAGTGATCGCCACAATAGCTTTTTTCATGTGAGTTACATGTGTGTTGTTTCTCTCCTGCTGTTTGAACTTTCTCAAATAAAGAGAACAAAGTTCCCTTTGTTGTTTCTGCTCAGAATGTCTTTGTAAGTGTGACACATTTAAGCTCTTATCTTTGAGGCCTGGCCTAGATTTTTACCCTACAGTGTTGTGTGCTGGCTGTTGTCGCCATGACGACATGGTCAAACATTCAGTTGATGTTTTACTGATTGTGTGTTTGAATGCAGGATCAATGCTGTGTCAAACGGTCAGGTGAGAGGTGACAGCTACAGCGAGGGCTGTTTGGGGCAGACAGGTATGTAATATTTCAGTAATATTTCAATATCAAGGCTAAAAAATATTAATTTGATTGTACCGGTGCAGTGAAATGTGTTATTAATGTTGTGGTGTGTGTGTGTGTGTTTGTGTGCAGGGGCCAGAGTGTGGCTCTTTATTGGGTTCATGTTGGCGTTTGGGTCTCTCATCGCATCAATGTGGATTCTGTTTGGCGGTTTTGTTGTGTCTGGTAAGACGATAAGATTTCTTCTGCCTCATTTTTCTCTTTGTCCTAGTGGAACAAATGTACATTTGTTTTCAGTTGTAGTTCCTAAAAATGTTTTTTTTATATATTTGTATGATGAACAGACCAAAAGAATCTTTCGGTGTATCCCGGAATAGCAGTTTTCTTTCAAAATGCGTTCGTCTTCTTTGGGTAAGAATAAAATCTGTGCTCTGTAATCTGTGATTGTATCGTGTATTCAGACAACCGTGTTTTCAGTGTTTCAATTCGTCTGGTCAGCTGACACACATCGCTCTACGTTACTGTGTTAGTATCACATTTTGCTTCCTGTATGTAGCTGCTGATGAAACGCTGATGTTTTGATTTGTGGTCGATCTCGTCTCTCATGCAGTGGTCTGGTGTTCAAGTTTGGACGAACTGAAGACCTCTGGCAGTGACGAGACTTAATTTACATCAGATGCCACAGTCCATCAACACAATCCCCCCCACACCCACACCCTCACTCTGACACTCTTTTCAATTCCTAAATACATTCCTTTTTTCTTTCTTTGTGTCATTTCCTTTGTGCCCACAGTGGGCGTGTAGACCGAGAGAAATGCACATGAAGTCCATGCTCTGCTCTGTCAGTATGGACACAAGTGTAGAATAAAGATTCCAGGTATATGATGACATCACAGTTCTGTAACACACTGGAATAGAGCAGCAGCTCTGAAATGTGAAGTGCATCATAGAGATTCATTTCAGTCCAGACATCTTCAGCCTTTACACGTCACAGAAAGAACGCTGATGCACCAAACATTGTCAGTTGTGGTTTAGAGGAAAAATCTGAATTCTGCAGTATGAGTTTACATGGTCAAACATGATAAACCGGAGCTGACAGTACTAGTTGTACTTCATGACTCGCCCTTAACCACTGTTACGTTATTTAGCAAAATACTCAAAAGACGACAGAATCTGTATTAACCAAAATGAGTGTGACTGGCGTTCAGTCCTCCAGCTTCACAGTTTCTCTTTTAATGTGTCATCATTTACATGTGAATCTTTGTTTTATTAATACACCAATTTTTTATCTGTAATTTTCTGCTGTCAGATTTGAAACGCACTCCTGTCATATTTGCCTGCTTTAAGTTTTCTTCTGCGTCTTTAAAATATTTCTGTTTGTTATTTTATACAGGTTTTAATCAACTTTACAGTCATTTATGATTACCAGTTTATTACCAAAAATTATTTTATAGCCATAAAATAACTATATATATCCATAAATTATTTTATGACTAACAACCTGTACATTCACTGTAGAAATTTCCATTATGTTTTAAGATTGTATTAATTTCTTTCGCAGGCCCGGGCAATTTTAAAGTTTGTGATTTCTGCACCACTAGCAGATTCACACAGAACTGCAGTCTATGAGATCAGATATATAACCAATAGCTTATTTTATGGGTGGAGCTACAAACTTGATTGACAGATATTTATTTTAGCAGTTCTGTTTACTGCTGCTAGTGGCCCCAAATGCACATCCTTAAACTTTAAAACTTGAGTGTGGGAACACCAGTTATATAATCTGTGTATGGTTGGGATTTTGGGAGCTGTATAAACATGTCAATGTTCTAAATAAAGCACAATTTCTCATTATTTTAGTGGTTATGGGAGAGTAACGTTAACGTCAGTCAGAGAAGTAGACATTAACAATTACTAGTTTTGTGATTTCTACGCACTTAAAGAATGTATCATTTTATTTTAGTCCCTGTTTTTGACAAAAGACAGCTAAACTTCATTTAACTGTGGGTTCAACACAAATAAAGTTATTGTAAATATGTGTGAGGTCTGTTTTTTATTTACAGAGGGTGAATTCTTTTTCTTGATTGACAAAAAAATGCTCTGCTGTGTGTCTGTGGTTTGGCCATTTTCCTGCCATTTAGACAAAATAATGTTTTAATTCAATTGTAAAATGTTTAGCTGACCTTTGACCTCTCTCTCTCACACACACACACACACACACATTCGTTTTGTGTTCTGCGTGATCATAATTCTGTCTGCAGCTCTCTGTCAATGTGTTCTGTCTTCATTTCTGCACCACCAAATTTGGAAACTACAGTAGAAAAAAGCAAATAGTTACCAAAAATATTATGTTTGGGGACATACAATTGAAGGTAATAAGTAAGGAATCTGAGTGAGGAATAAATCACCTCCCAGAACGCCTGGTCATCAAAGCACTTCCTGTCCTGCTGGGGTCTCCAGAAGCTCCATTTAAGACACAGTCCTGCAGATCATCATTGATTGTGTTTTAAACGTGAATGAGCATTAGTTACCATGAATTTGAATTAAACACTCATTGAACTCGGTAATTGAAATGACTCAAACTGAAGACAAATACATTTTTAATCCTGTCTGTTTAAATGTACTTGAGAGTCTTGATATATCATTTGTTTCTAGTGACAGTGTGTCAGGAGTGCATGTCAGTCAGTGGTACCTGTGGCTGTTCCCATCAACAGACTCATGCACAGTGTTACGAGAAGACCACAGATGTGATGCACAGCAAACTGTAACCCTCTGAGAACAGGTGACACAGTCAAGAGTTCAGACGTTATATTTGTATTTCATATGAAAGTAAGAAATCGTCTTACATTGTGCTGTCAACACTGGCCAGCCGTAGAAATAAATGAGCGAACCATCCCAGAATTCCCGGTATGACATGAACGTTGAGGACACCACAGGTGTCATGACACTCAAAAGCAAACAGCATGTGACTCTTCACAAAACAAGTTAAGAGTTAAGACAGTCTGTGAAATACTCAGACACATTCAGTGGTTGTTTATGAATATATACAAAATTATCTGAAACTTAGGACACAAAACATAATCTTTCAAAAATGTGTGACCACATTAAACATCTTTGTGTCATTGACTGTGTGAACATAAGATGCTCTTTAGAAATCTAGAAAATAAATGAACAAGATTTTTCAGATTGGTTAAATAATACTTTGTCATTTATGTGGCTTTACCTTCATGTACCGGAATCCCAGAGCTGATAGGAGAGTGGCACAGAAACCAATTGTCATGGCGATCCATGGAGCATGGATTGCTGTCATGGCAACTCCAATAGCAACACCACCAGAAAGGGCGGAGCCCTGGACATGCACCTGATTGGTAGAGGTGGAATGGTCTCTATTGGCCCCTTTATAAATGAAACTTGATTTACGTCTATCAACAGTGTGCAGTGTGTCTATCAACATTTATGCACCCCATCAAAGATTATTCAAATCACCATGTAGCTCTGTTTGCAACCTCTTCTGTAATTCGACAGTCCTGCGCTCTCTTATAAGACCGTTTTAACCATAATGATTACACCAATCCATCTATGTGAAGACCAGAGCTGTGTCTTATCATTTAAATGTCATGCATTTATCATGTAAATGTGGGAATCTTGTACTCTACTCACCATGTTCATTTTTCCATTTGAGCTGGAGAGCATAGAGACAGACATCGCCATGACAACACTGACAGCCAGAGACAAATACGTCCCATATATCACACTAAGCTTTAGTCCACTTTCCCACTTACGATGCACCACTGCAGAGTTGAAACTGGGCCAGAACATCCACAGGAAAAGTGTTCCTGAGAGAGAGAGAAACCTTTCTTAATTAGAAATATAGAGTTACATTAATTACACTAACAGTTGTTTTGTTGAAGCCGTTGACCTATGATCTAGTGTATGACCTATGACCCCTGACCTGGGGACCTGTCCTCTCTTGTGCACATGTGAGCTGGTTCTGGTACTCACCTAACATGGCGAACAGGCCAGTCCTGCGGTCAGTTTTCTCCTTCTCGTGTTTTTGTTTCAGCCCTTCTCTGTGCAGAACCCATGACATCATCACACCAAAAAGACCCCCGAAGATGTGCAGCAGCATGATGCTGTACAGCGTATCTGCCTAACACATGAACTCTGTTGAAACTGTTGCTTTAGTCCAGGATGAATATTTTCATTCTGCTGGGCTTCAGTTTGTGTATTAATCTTTCTTGTGCTATAAACTTACTGCTTACTATAATATGAATATTTTATTAGTGTATGTGATACTTTTTTATTTAAAAAAAAAACAGGTTTAAACATCACAGGAAATTGTTTTATTAAAAAAATAGCTGTTGTACCTTAATGAGAAAAAAAATAAACGTAAGCAATTCTCCTGGAATCCTGTATAAATGTTTATCTGGGAAGGTAATACTCCTACATTGATTAAAGTTCTCAGGATCCACTGATTGACCACAAATCCTGTGACCTCCATCAGGGCCATAATCAAAAGCTGGACCGGATTTGTTTTTCCATGGACAGCTCCCATTGCAATCAGAGCTGAAGCCACACAGAGCTCTGCCTCAATCACGCTAGATGAATGACACAGATGACAGAACCTGTTGTAGTAAACATCATGTAACCTCATGAAAAATGAGATGTTCTGATGGAGGGAAATCTGGTTACTGTGAACCAGTTCATTAGTCTTTCAGTTTAAATGTACCAGAGCATGAATTCTTTCACTTTTTGAAGAGATGCAAAGAAACGTTTATATATATAAACACATTCTCTTATTAGATTATATTTTGATAACTTTGACAGAAACTTTAAAGAACATTAGCCAATGCTCTGAGAATGTTCCCTATTAGCTGTGTGCAGCCATCACCTCAAGATTACTCTTGATAAGATCATACAGTCATTGCTTTGAGGTGGTAATCTGTCATTCATTCTGTGAAGTCTATCCCACAATGCAGCCACTGTATATCTCCCACTTCTGTTAAATACCTTTCCAGGTGAATGCCATTAACATGGTGCTCGATGTCTTTACCTCTTCATACTGATGTAGATCTCTCTATTATGATGGTGTTGTGGCAGCAGAAAGCTGTTCATCAAGACCGCCCACTGAATGGCCATCGCAGCCACCAGCATGTTCAACCCTGACCCACTGAATCCATATCGTACCAGGAACGTGGCCAAGAATCCAAACCCCAGGAATACCATCACATGGACATCCTGAAATTCTGTCAAGAGGATTCCCTTCCAACATCAGTAATGTGTCACTTTTGAAGGAGGGGTATATAACAGTGGGGATATACACTTAAATGTGTCAGTAAAATATTTTGATGGTGGTTAATATTTGACTGCCAGTAGTGCTCGAGAAATGTCTCTTATCTACCAAAACCAGACAGGTCACGATTCTCCACCCCAACAGACACACATTTACAAACAATTCACTCCAAACTCTTTTTCAACATTTTGGGTCCTAAATTTCTTGCAGATTGTTTGACAGACTGTTTGGCTGCCGTATGCAGAAATATTTACTGCAAAAGCAGAGCAAATTATTTTAGAGCTCACTTAATGTGCATTAGCATAAGACCTGAACACAGCAGCCTTATGAAAAGTGGCCAGTTTGATGCCGTTTTAATAAACAACAACAGGTTTATCTTAAGCTGAACAATGAATGCACGTTTGAACCATGAAGAGTTCATAACAGCAGCCCAAATAAAGCAGATTTACTGACCTGCATATACCTGGATGAAAGTATACTCTCTGTAAGCCTGTTCATTGTGCTGTATCTTCACTAAAAAGAAAAACAGCAGCAGAAAGATGGATTCCAGCAGAAAGGTCACAAACGGAAGCCTTGAGCGGAGACTGGGGGCGTACTGAGGAGCCATTACTGTGACAAACTCTGAATGAATGTAATCATGCCCAGCCAGAGATGAGCTCCACACAGCTGAGAACATTGTGAGATACTGTGTAGGGGGCGTTGAGGTGTCTCTAAAAATGTTAGTTATATGAACATTGTGTATAGAGCATATAATTAATTGCAATGACAATTTTTTTTAAACTTGAATTTTGAAAACTGGACTACTGATGTATTGTTTATGTAATAAGTGCTTTAAGCTACACAGTATTAACACTTTAAAGCACATGCTTTAGCTTTGTGATAATTTCAGGTTAAGAATTGAACTGTCGGCAGCCAAGATAAACTGTAAATCCTCTTATTATATCTTACAATGTAATACATTTTAAGCAGAGCTCAGAGCTACACATATCATTTTAAAAAAGCATTCTTACTAAGAGAATGTATTCATTTTTTAGAATTTATTAGTTATTGTCCCCCAAACGTTAATCAAAGAAAGGAAAAATGATGAAACATCTGATACATCTCAGACATGACATAACACGCCACCAACTATTTAACTCAAAGCAGTGACATTGTTTAAAATTCGCCTCTGCTTCATTTGACAGCAATGAGATTATTTCCATCGTTAAACATTGTGAGTAATATTGTTTAAAACATACAGACATTCCATAGGAATGACAATTTTATCACAATAAAGTGACCACTAATCAACATACTAATGATTTATTGATCAGTAAATAACAAATGTTTTGTGTGTGTGTTTCTGAAGCATTTATGCCACAGTAAGATTTGAAATGTGAAAGATTTTGTTTTATTCTGGCAGCGCGACGCTTTGATCAACACAGCGTACATCACAACATTGCGTTAAGTCCCGCCCATATTCATTCTATTGGCTACTGAGCGCTACCTGATTTGTCCACAAACACTGCGATTGGTCAGAGCCGGAAAAACATATCAGCCGCTCTGTTTCCCTTTCTTTGCTACCTCGATAAAATAGAGCGCTGCCCATTGGACAAATATCATGCCATTCAAAATGACAGCCGACACACGCGATTACTATTGGCTCAGTCGCCTGCCAGTCACACCTGTCTCGGCCAACCACTACGCGTGTCTGTGCGTCTGCGTCGAGAGAAGGAGGAGGGTCTTCCACTGAGCCTTTTTATTTATGTCTTTGTTAGCAAGCGCTAAAATAATTACAGCGGTAAATTCCTCAGATGGACCGCCAATGTTTCCCGTCCGAGTAAGACCGAACCCTGGACCAGACTGCTGAACGTATTGAAAGCCCGATTTAAGGGGCGATGATGAAGCGGCGCAATGCGGACTGCAGCAAGCTCCGACGGCCCTTAAAACGGAACCGAATCACCGAGGGGATCTACGGCAGGTACGATACAGACCCTCCGGTGGAGCCGTTATCATTCCCCAATTAAGCAAAAGGCTCCGATTTCCTTATGTCTGTTGTCCGAGATGTATATAACTCATCTGTTTGAGCGGAGCGACCGTCACCGCCGCAGCTTGGAGGGAGACGGTGGAAATGAATAAGCTGCCGTAGGCCGCGAGGACTGTACGGGCGCTCAGCGAAACCCCTCCGAGTCTCCAGAGCGTCCGTTAGCGCCGGCAGCTGTCAATCATCAGTTTGATTGACGTGACAGAAGCGTCGGTCTGTCAGTGACGGCGGGACTGATCGGTAGTGATTTGACTGGAATGAAAACAAGGGTGATTTTATTAGCAAATCGTGTATGTAGAAGCACATCAGATAGCGTGAGCTTTATTCAAATGATGACGCTGCAGTGCTCATTAAATATAGCAGTTAACTGAAGTTTGCTGTATTTCGGAGGTCGATGACACCTGCGGCAGTTTTTACTTCATATCTGACAGTACTACAACAAATCTGGTGTGCGTTTATAGATCAGATGTCATAACAGAGACGAGAGTTTTGGTAGTACTGGTAAATACATATTTAACATTTAGGATACTTTTGCACAATTTATTTTGTTATTGAGAGCTGTAGTGTGTCGTGTTTGTTGTTGTGTTGTTAGGGAGCGTCTGACATTGTAAAGGTATATATATATTTATTTTCATTGATTTATATATATTTATATATGTATGTATGCTGTTGGTGTAACCCTGATCCAGCAGTGTTGATTCGTGATCAGTGTGTGCTAGTGTTTGGGTCTGTTCAGGAGTTTATGGTGAGGATAACTGTGACATCAGTGTGTTGTCGGTCACATAAGGTTTCTCAGCAGTGTACATTTCATCTGTTGAACGCTACAGGCAGGTAGATGGTCATCACTCAGGATTGGTAAAGTGCTGGTGAAAACAACCTTCACATAATTGTTTTAAATGTCACTGATGTTTCTGAAGCATTTGGGTTTGCCATGAAGATTTCAGTTCCTCTTTCACAGTGTAATGAAACAACACTGATTAGTGTAGCTGCTCTTTGTGTAAACCACAGCAGAGAGTGAGGGGTTGTATAAATAATGTGACAATTAGACGTCACAGCCAGTACCCCTTCAATGTGAAAGCTAAGAATACAATCTGTTTAGAATAATCGAAACTGATTATTGAATCAGATGTTTTACATTTAAATAGACATAATCAAAATAAAGAACATACAAACTCTGAATGCCTTTTTGAACTCTTCAACAGCCTCTTAATACTGTGTTAGTGAAGAGATGAGCAAAGAGGGATCTGGAAACTAGTCCAAAACAACTATCTTTAGACCAAATTAAGCGTGAATATTGAATGTATTACCCAGCCCTGTTTTGATCTTTCAGAGATTCAGAGCCATGCGGCTGCTGCAGGGACATTGCGCTGTTGCTTTGCTCACACAGGGTAAATGACTGACAGTGTTCTGCTGTTAAAGACAGGTTGTCAGATTTCAGCTGTTCTCTTATTCTGCTTGACATTCAGCACACTTTCCTCTTTCATTTAGTGCCTCTAGAATTGAGCTTCCACTGCATGTCAGATGTTGACACAGTGCTGCATGTGTGTTTGGGGTATATGTAAATTGGTGTTCATTTAGAGGTTTTAGCCTCAAACTTCATGTAGTATTCATCAGCAATTTTGAGGGGTAAAATTGAGTGTCAATGGGACACCTGTCAAATATGTGTGGTGTAACTTATTTTATTCATTTATTCATTTTTTGAAACAGAAAATGAAACCGAGCGCGTCAAAATCAATCAAGCAATCTGTAATCCAAATGTTTAAATTATTTATGTTTGCCTGCTTACATAATCTGTTGCATGTAATGTCTTTGTTTTGGGAAGTTAAATCAATAGCACATTGATTCGTGTTTGTTGTTTCTCACTTTAGTAAGCTGGAACTGAGTGAGTTTGATTATGACATCATCAGGCCAGATCTACCGGTCCAGTGACTGTGTGTTGTATTTCTTTGTATTTACACACAGTATGTCTGTCATCAGAAAGCTATTCATAGTGTCTTCAGCACCTGTCACACCTGTACTGGAAAACATTCTGCAAAGCTGCAATTTGTAACTGTTTATTGATTAAAAACTTCTGTTATACAGCAGGTACATTAAAGATCAGACCCTGATTTGCATGATTTGTATAATTTGTTCTTTGGGGTCTAATTTTGCAGGCAATCACAGTTTGGAACGTATGTAAAGTAACCTGCAGTTTTAGGTTTCAAACAGAGATGGCGATAGAGAGACAAACAATTGCAGCAAATATAAAATGTCACTCCTGAGGTTTTCAGTGTTTTTGACAGTATTTAGTTCATATGTCCATATTAGCGGCCTTGTGTAGAGATGTAGAGTGAAACTCTTGTAATGGATTGAACAGTGATTGAACAGTGTGTGATGATCTCTCTCTCTCTCTCTCTCTCTCTCTCTCTCTCAGTACGTTCCTGTATCTGAAGTTTCTGGTGGTCTGGGCGCTGGTGCTGCTGGCAGACTTTGTTTTGGAGTTTCGCTTCGAGTATCTCTGGCCCTTCTGGCTCTTCATTCGCAGTGTTTATGATTCCTTCAGATATCAGGGGCTGGTGAGTGTTACCACTGTTATTAGATTGTGCAGTGTGCAGTGTTTGAGCTTCTCTCTGACATACTGCTGAAGTGAATAGTGACAAAACAAAAAGCATGAGTAATTTGTGATACTGTTATGGTGCATTTTTTACCAGTCCGTCTCCAGTCACTTTAGTTGTATGTAAAAGAGCAGCTTTAAGATCTGCTGTTGTGTTTAATGGACACACTTTTATTCTACAGTGACCTATATCTTCAGTTAATTCTTATAGCTGCTGCGTATAGTGAGAGATCACACACATACAAATCAATTTTGTGAGTCACTCGTTGCATAAAGCCACAGTTCATATAGACAGTTAAAGCACAGGACAATTCACCCATTAAACGCACAATTAAAACATTTAAGACATTTGATGTTAAAGACTGACACTGTGTGTGTGTGTGTGTGTGTGTGTGTGTGTGTGTGTGTGTGTGTGTGTGTTTCAGGCGTTTTCAGTGTTCTTCGTGTGTGTGGCGTTCACATCAGATATTATATGTCTGCTCTTCATCCCGGTGCAGTGGCTGTTCTTCGCTGCCAGCACATACGTGTGGGTGCAGTACGTGTGGCACACAGGTAAGAGCAGCACACGTGTTCACAACATGCTAACATCCTGCTGTCAGCGTGCAGAGCTGATCATGGCAGCAGCTCAACCTCTGCTGGCTCCAGTCCTCATGAAGATGAAGGATGGTTTAATAGTTTCATGTTTACAGTTGCTGTTAACTTGGGGCTCAGATCTGCAGCACACTCTCATGAGCAGCTCTGGAGGGGGTCGTGAGGGGTGTATTCTCTCTCTCACCGTGAGCCAGCAGCTGTACGTGTGACTGTTTCTGCTGCTGTCATCTCAGTGTTTGCTTCAAATGACTCATTCCCTCTTTCTTCAGAGCTGACACTGGTGTGAACACTGATTCTCACAGTAACATGTGTCCAGTTCACATTTCACCACAAACTCAAACATTATATCTCACATAGAACCAGTAAGAGTTTATTGTTTTAAAAACCTGTTACTGTAAAACACAGTGCAGCAAATGCTACCGTGAAGTATCAATACTTTACATTACAAATGATGCTTTTGTTTCAGGTGTGATTTAAATGTATTTGTGCTGTCACATCAATATTACAGTCACTCAGTGTTGTTCTGCTGTTGTCAGGTGAAATATTGTGACCCATCTTTAATTGTCATGTTCTCCTCTCGTCTCTCTACAGAAAGAGGGGTCTGCCTCCCCACGGTGTCGCTATGGATACTTTTTGTTTATATTGAGGCAGCTATCAGATTTAAAGATTTAAAACACTTCCACATGGACTTGTGTCGTCCGTTCGCAGCGCACTGGTACGTCTTTCCCACAATCCCCCTGTCCACTGACAGATCAAACACATTTCTGCACGACTAAATGTGTTTATGTAATTTATTTATGTAATGTGTTTGAAAGCTCTGAATGGGTGTGAAATACAGTGAAATGTGTGAGAGGGGCTTAAAGTGTGTTAGTCATGTTGTTATTGCTGTGTGTAAACATGTGACTAATAAACCTGACTAATAAAACTAATAAAGCTAATCATGTCCCCTCTCTCTCTTTTTTTCTCTCTGTCTCTCTCTCTCTCTCTCTCTCAGTATTGGGTATCCAGTGGTGACGCTGGGCTTTGGTTTCAAGAGTTATGTCAGTTATAAGATGCGTCTGCGGAAGCAGAAGGAGGTGCAGAAAGAGAACGAGTTTTACATGCAGCTGCTGCAGCAGGCTCTACCTCCAGAACAACAGCTCACACAGAGACAGGAGAGAGAGGCTGAGGAAGGTGAGGATAAACACAAGCATTACAGCCAAGTGTGTTGTCTACAATATTACAACCTGTTCACTGTTTCTTAGGGACAGAAACATTCTTTGTGCTAGCTGAAAGCCTTTTCATTATGATCGCTAAGTGAAGTGATCTAAATATATTTATGTGTGTTTTGTGGAAGATGCAAGGCTATAACATGTTTATCCAATCATTGCGTTCGGGTCAAATGTATACATTCATGTGTTATGAAAGGAGGCGTGGTTTTGCAGAGTGCTCTGAAGGAGGGCGGGATCTTACGCTTTCAAAGCTAGTTTGCTATTGCTAGCCTCTCTGAAATTGCCTGCTGTACCTTTAAAGAAGTTCTGTCATTGTTTACTCACCCTCGTTTCAGTTGTTACAGCCCGTGTGTGTTTTATGACACGAGGACACACTTTTTTCTGTTTGATGCTGATGTGACTCCGAACGGCTGAGTCATTAGCCATTTTTAAGAAACAACTAAAAACTCATCTTTTTCGTGTTTTCTTCCGCGACTAATTTACTAACACACCCCCACTTCTACTTGGGGACAAAAAAAAAACTTTCTTATACTGTGTTGAAAAACCTGAGCCCTGTGTATAGCACTTATTCACTGTTGCCTCTTATTGTAATCGAAGTTACTTCCTTGTCCTCATTTGTAAGTCGCTTTGGATAAAAGCGTCAGCTAAATGACTAAATGTAAATGTAAAGCTGTAAAAATGACAAACTGTCAGTACTGCTGTTCAAATGTAATGACTTCAGATTGCTGTTGAGTAAATGCGGACAGAAGTTGTATTCTTGGTGAATCTGAAAGTTTCTCCATCATCAGCAGCAGCCGCAGCGTCTAAAGGTTTGAATGATGTCGACTCTCCAGCGGTGGCTCAGAACGGCTCGGCGGGAGGAAAAAAACCCTCCAACACTTTACCAGAGCTGGAATACAGAGAAAAAGAACGAGGAAAAAACGAGTCTAAAAAACAACAGCCCAACCAGAACCATCATCATCATCATCACAGCTGCAGCAGCATCTTACCGTCCGTGGACAGTAAAGCTCAGGAGATAGAGTACATGGAGAACCACAACGACAGTAAGAGACTGAGCAGCTCAGATCTGCTGGACAGCACTGAGAACCTGCTGAGAGAAGAACACTCTTCATCATCCTCATCTTCATCCTCCTCCAACTCCAATAAAAACACCAGTGGAGGGAGCTCCTCCCCCCGAGGGCACGGGACAGCCAATGGCAGCGTGCCGTCGTCCTCCAGTAAAGGGGACAGGAAACAGAAGTGTGGAGGAGGGAAGAACTCAGCATCTCACAGAGATCCAGTGGAGAACTGCATTCCCAACAACCAGCTGAGCAAGCCTGAAGCTCTCGTCAGGTTAGAGTCACACATCACCACTCCCCAAACTACAGCAAGAACATGATGAGAAATTCAGATTTAACTTGTGCTGTTGATGCTAAACCAAAAAGAGAACAAAGTCAGGCCACGTTCAGCTGATCCAAATATGAACAGTGGAAAAAGAACCCATAAGAAGTATGAATAGATACAATAATGAGAAGTAGAGTGAGACACACTGGTTTTGCATCTATACAATGAAAAGAGTGTAAATAATTGCACATGCCCGTGTCACAGTTTTGATTGTGTGTGTTTGTGCATGTGTGTCAGGCTGGAGCAGGACGTGAAGAAGCTGAAGGCAGACCTGCAGGCGAGCAGACAGACTGAACAGGATCTGCGCAGTCAGCTGGGCTCTCTGGGCAGCTCTGAACGCAGCATTCGCTCTGAGCTCGGACAGCTGCGGCAGGAGAACGAGCTGCTTCAGAATAAGTGAGACCTTCATCTTCACACTCCGTAAACAACAGGCAGGAAATCACACTTGTGTTAATGCAAACTCTGCATCTGCGACTGCGTGTGTGCAGGCTTCATAACGCGGTGCAGGCGAAGCAGAAGGAGAAGCAGACAGTGGGGCAGCTGGAGAAGCGTCTGAAGGTGGAGCAGGACGCTCGCACTGCAGCTGAGAAGCTGTTAGCAGAGGAGAAGAAACGCAAGAAGCTTGAGGAGGCTGCAGCTGCACGCGCAGTCGCCCTCGCTGCTGCAAGCAGGTGCATTTCATATGCTAACTGTTCTCATTAACCTATTGTGTTACTTTATATATATTCTAGTGTGTCTCTGTGTGTGTGTGTGTGTCTCTCTGTGTGTGTGTTTGTGTGTCTCTGTGTTTGTGTGTCTCTGTGTTTGTGTGTCTCTGTGTGTGTGTGTCTCTGTGTGTGTGTCTGTGTGTGTGTCTCTGTCTCTGTGTGTGTGTGTCTGTGTGTCTGTGTCTGTGTGTGTCTGTGTGTGTCTGTGTGTGTCTGTGTGTGTCTGTGTCTGTGTGTGTCTGTGTGTGTGTGTGTCTG
>JAZGTJ010005205.1:0-28221 GCA_036877575.1 Botia almorhae | reverse complement strand
AGGTTGTGATGATCTCAGCAGTTCAGGTGGAGGCTGAGAGCTCGTTCCACCAGGAAGGTACAGAACCTCATTGTGAGGGAACAAACAGTTAATTGTTCATGTTGATATTGATTGATTTTTAACTGATTTATGTCTTTACCCTAAATAGGATATAATACATGTATGTGCGTCATCTGTACTTAAATATTCATCCACTATTACATTGTGTGAGTACACCAGCCATCATCAGTACATACACACACACACACACACACACACACGTGTTTATCCCAAAGACAGTATTTATTAGGTCTGCGCTGTGTATTCAATTATTTGTCGTTTAGTTTTTCATCTGTTTGTTGTTTGTTTGTAAATCCATATTTGTTTGCCGTCACAACATTTGAAAACTGCAAACATTTGTGTAATAATTTGACCACCAGCTGACGTGGTGGAATATGCAAATCCAGCTGTCTGTTTTTCCTCCACGAGAGTTGGACATCAAATCATATGTAAGCACTGATTGTCTGTCATTTACTCTCATTTCCCAAAGAACACGTTACAATAAGATTCCATCCGTTGACTCGTTTAGGAACATTATTAAACTTTGGTATTGTTAGCTAATGCAAATACAGTTGTTCATTGTTTATATAAGTTCATTGTGCATATAATCATGTGAAAAATAATGTTAAAACACAAAAACTTTTGATTTCAAAACTGTGTTAGTATGTGTTGAAACAAACATTGACTGAGATTAATAAATAGAATAGAAATATTGTTAATTGTCGGTTCATGTTAGCCAAAGTAGTCAACTACTGTTAACAAATAGGATATTATTGTGTTACCCAAAAGGAGGTATTTTGGCTTTATTGATCCACCCCTAATTTTGATGCATTTGTCCCCAGGACTTAATTTTTGAACAACAATCACCAAATCTAAAGTCATTCTGTCCCATTCTGTTATGTTTATTCTGTTTATAAGGAGATCACTGGATCTGCATCGGTCAGACATCAGTAATCTATAATCACTCAGAAACATCCTGTAGATGTCTACTAATACAATATGTTTGAACCCATCTTCCTGTCCGTCTGACCATCTGGACGTCCATTTACCATCGTGATTGATTATCTCTGAGGGCGTAGCAGGTGGAAACTGCTAGAAAACATGGTTCTAGGCGTGGGCTACAGTGAGTCTGTACAGGAAGTAATGATATTTCTCTTGGAGGGATGATGAGTGTGTAGGATGTGGTTTGGTTATAGCGAGGTCTTTACTAACAGGAATCTTCAAAACCAACCACAGGTAGTTAACGTCTGGTGTAAAGGAGTCTAGTCTAGTCTAGTTGAAAACCGGGCTGGTACCCTAGAGATTATAGGTTTAGTGATGCACCAGGCTCCACATGTGTATCTCTTCCGGTTAAGATCTCAGGCTCTTAACCGGAAGACTGCTTCAGGGAATTGTAATAATTTTACTGTAAATTGCTTCGGATAAAAGTGTCAGCTAAACGCTAACCAGTAAATTAGCTGTGAAGTATGCTATTGTAATTTCCCCATCGTTAAGCAGAGATTTGGAAGCCCTGAGGTCTGGATTAGACTCTCATCAGTCTAACAGAGATTTTTTGCTGTTTGTGTAATCCTCTGGGTGCTGAACTTAAGAACAGGTGCTTCCTGTTTTCAGGCTGACATAAGATGTCAGTCTTCTAGCACAATCATGTAAAACTGATCCCTATTTGAGGCTTAAGAGTCTTTAAGCCCATCTGCTTGTCAAGATGGTCTCTGTCTTTGGAGGCAGACCTAACAAGCTAAACGGAGCTCTTTAGGGTCTTAAAGGGTTATGTGACTCACAGAGTTTACTGTAGTATGAAAGAATAGTCGAATATTCTTTCAATAGTCGTTCTTTAGAGTGATTAAACGTGTCATGAAATCCTGCAAAAACCATAAAAACTAGAAACAACTTTGAAACCTTTGGTCTGAAAAACAAAAGGCATTCGTGGAATTTACGAAAACCAAAAAGCAAAATCACAATTATACGAAAACCAAAAAGCAATAATGAAACGCTATGAAAAACGCTATTTTTTGCAATGCAACGTACAAGTGCAACAAGTAAAATATAGAAAGTTAAAGGCAGAAATGATGAAAACATTGTGGATGTTCTGAAACTGATACTGTAAAGGGTTCATTTGAGGTTGTGCAGTTTATTTACGTAAAGTATCTAATTTTCTCTCTGCGCTTGTCATTGTGCTGTGATGATATACAGTTAACAGCCCTCAGGGGCAAAACCACGACCCCCAAGATGCCCCTGCAACCACAAAACAAATCCACTCGTGACATCACTCTCCACTCTGTTTACCTGAACCTACAATAAACCCTTCTTGTGTTTGTTAGTCTCTATGGCAGAATCTCAGTGTGTTCTGTTGTAGACCTCGTTTCAGTTGATTGCATACAGGTGGCATCAGATCTGGAGAAACAACAGTTTAGATTTCGTTATTGCCCCACATGCCTCGCACAGAGTTCCTATAGGAGCCCTTTCTCTCCTCTAAGTGACCCCTCATCCTCTCATCCCTGTGTAAGAGCCAGATGCGGAGAGGAAAAGCAGGGGAGGGGGCTGTGGGGTTCAGCTGGAATAGGGTCGGTCTGTCAGGCCTCAGATTATGTGGTAGAGTGAGTTTAGTGTAAAGTTAGACGAGCTAACCCTGTTTATCCAAGGCTATGTGGAGGAGTGAACGATTGAGAAAGAGATTGAGATTGAGAGAGGGAGAGACTGAGAGGAGGAGACTCTCCCTCTCTCTCTTCTTCAGTGATGATATTAAAATGGTTATGAGAGAGTGTGGTAATAGATTTATTGGTAGCTTATTAAAGTTACCCTAAAATCATGTTTTCATTTACATGTAATGTGACAATGACACTTTTATCCAAAGCGACTTACAGTACATTCAAATTACACATTTGATCAGTGCATGTTCACTGGGAATCAAACCCATGACCTTTGCACTGCGAAGCAGAGCAGCTTAGACATTGTGGTGTTGAATTTTGCATTATTTTTCAGACTAATCTAGAAATGATAATACTGAAGTGTGGTTTAAACATGGAGCTTATCTTTACACAAAACAATCAGAAAGACACACACATTTCCTGTAATGCTGGAATATTGACTGCCTGGGGTGGAAAAGAGACGTAAATTACAGTGAATGAAACCAAAACACATTCGCCTGGTTCTAACAGCAGTCACCCAGGATTAATCACAACTGTGATCATGGGTGGGAGTTTGTAATAGATTGAGTGTGTGTAACAGGGTGTCTGTATGAAGAGCAGGTCAGTAAGTTAATATCTGTCAGATGTGAAGATCTGCACATAAGTGGGGGAGCATCTGCTAATGATCTGACCTCCATGGAACCTCCAAGGAGTCCATTTAATAAAAACGCCATGAATGCTCTTCTCATGCAGTACAGCGTTGACCTCAGGAGCAACCTTGCAAAGTTCAAGACTATTGTTTTGAAGATACTTTTTGAAGTTTTAGCATTCATGCTAACATCATTGATGCTATAGTGACATATATACTACAGTGGGATCCAAAGGTCTGAGATACGTCAATCAAAACAATCCAAAAATTATTACTAGAATTAATTTGAGAATAATAACAGATTAGACTCAAGCTGGTGTGTCCCCCACATGTTTGTGCAAAAGATCCGTGTTATTCCAGCCTGGGGTGAGAACATTCCTAAGAGCATCTTTTGCACATAGGTCTCAAACCCTAAAACTTGTAGTTTTCCCTTCAGTTTATAAACTAAAATCCCAAATTTTCCAGGTCTGATTTTTTTGGACCCCACTGTGTAGCTGATGTTTATCCAGCATAGGTGTGGATGATACCTTCAGGGGAACTGCTTTGAAACCTGCCAGCGCTCTGTGAAAGCCAGAAGGAGATGGAGGTCTTGCACATAACATTTGAGCAGCCGTGCTGGACGTTCTTCAGCACAACCTGTGCCATTCCTCAGAATCTGAGTTTTGGGCGGAGGCTGATCCCAGAACAGCGTGAAGGGGTAACAGCTTCCTGGATCAAATTCTACATTGTTATTTGTTGTGTTAACGTGAGCACGCCGTCACATGGTGTGTAGGAGGTGAAAAATGTGAGGAATCAGTGGATGAAGACCGAGGTGTGGAACAGTACGGGTGGAGGGATATTGGGCGAGGTTTTCCTGTGGGCTCGAAAGTATGAATTTACCTACAACATGAATTCCGTGTGTTGAGTGTGTTTTGTGAGACTTCCAGTGAGGAAAACAAAGAAACAAAGTTATTTTTCCCACCAGCACACTCTTCCGTGTGCCGCCTCTTATTTTTTAACAATAGCGAAATAGTGAATTTCCTGACAGAGGTCAGTGTGTGTGTGTTTGTGATAGCAGACGAGATATTAGGAAACTCTGCTGTGACCTCACGTCCCTAAAACTCAGACATATTTGCTTTCCAGTCAATACATTTGTCAGAGCGCACACACACACACACACACACACACACACACACACACACACAGTCGCATTGTTTTTCAGCACCATGTGATGTTTTAAGGGTATTGTAACCAGATGGTGTCTTGCCTAATAACTCTGTTAAGCTGTGTGCTCTTTGTACTACTTGCCATTTAGCCAGTTTTGGGATGTTTGGCAAACCATTGTAAATGTGAAATCTGTTAACCAATAAAATGACTTGAATGTAGTAAAGGGTGAATCTCATAAAAACTGTCAGAATCAAGACACAATTTATTTAGATGTAAGAGAATTTAGATGTATCTACATTTAAATTTCTTATCGTGAACACTGTAAGTAATTGACAATGGTAATGTCCTGAATAACTTTGCTGCTCATTTTTTCTCCCTTTCTTTGTCTCTTCTCTGCTGCCTTCAGTTTGGATGTATGGTCTTCAGGACAGTCCCACTAAGTGTGAGGCATCAGGTACATATGCTTTATATGTGTGTTTGTGTATGTGTGCTTTCCTTTCCTTAGCGCGATCATTAATCCCATCATAATTACAGTTATTGCTGCAACGTCCCCCAAAATAGCCTTTATTTTTCTCCCTCAGAATATTAATAACAACAAGCTAGACAAAAGACCCAGTAGATCTTAAATAGCCACTCGTTTGTTTCTGAAGCAGTAAACTGTTCTCATGATGGAACATGGAACGTTTGTGCTAATTGCCAGTTTGAGGATGTTGTACCTAGACAAACATCTACATGGAGTTTTGGAGCACCTCAGTTTTAGCAAGTCTTTTGGAGATAAAACAAAGTTCTTGATATTAAACAACAGGTTCTTTAGGTCACTGATTGTTTTCTTGGTTCTTCACAGTGCCACTACAAAGACGTTATTTAGAAGAAATACAGAGTACTATGTTCTTCGTGGAACTTCATAAAGGTTCTCGTGTAATGTTGGAGTGGGAACTCATTTACCAGATCTTACAGGTCTTAGAGCAGGTTTACATGTTTCTGTAGTAGCTTATGATGCTTCTTCTGGAGGAGGAGCTAAAGTAGGTCCTGCAAGGTTAGCAGTGAAGAGGAATAAATACAGTACAAGAAGCAGAAGATGTATAGCATGACATGAGAGCTCGGTCCTCTCCTGGGAAATTTTACAGGCGACGGCCTGCAAATAAACACTTCAGCTAGGAATGCTCTCCGTTTTTTGAAAATAAATGCTGATGCTTGCAGAGCTGCAGCCTGTATCCATCATGCTGCTCACACACACCCTCCCTAATTGGTCTGTTTACGGTAAACTGAGAAAAACACATTGATTGTGTATCGAATAGCATTTTTAGGCTTAAGTTCTTTCTAAAACCATAAAAATGTAGAGGATCAGGGTTAGCTAGTGCTAAACTGATACCGAAGGAAACCTTTGAAATACAAACCATGTGTTTTGTCACAGTTGTTCCCTCAGAAAGAGGTGAAATACTTGCGACATTGACGCACAGCAGCACTAAATGTCAAAATGTATTTCACAGCTGACTTCAGCACAGCCGCAAGCCCTCGCTTGAGCAATACGTTGTTGGGTTATTGTGACACGACACCGTGGAGCACGAGGCAGTTGTAATCAGCCGGTTTCATCCCTTGTTATGATTATGAAGATACAGAACGCCTGGTTTCTCGTCTAGCGTCAGCAGTACCGAACGTCTCGAGTTTGCAAGGATTTCACAGGAATTTAAAAGTGTCAGTGTGTTAAAAACACATTTTGCTGGAAGCACAGCTGTTAACAGAGATAAACAGTGTGACTCTGATGTCCAAACACAGTATTTTCACAGTGCAAAAGAAACATGGTCGTACCAAAGTTCCTTCCGGATGGTCATTACAAAAACCATATGTGTACTAACATAGTCTGTGTCCTTGCAAAACAAAAGCAACTAACTGGGTTTCTCTTCAAATCTAAGCTTTTATTTACTAGGAGATTCTGCTTGTGTGTGTTTGTTTGATGTTTGATACTTACTTACTATCTCAGATACTTACTATCTCTGCACAGTTTTCCCCTCAGAAATTCCATACAAACATCTGGTACATAAAAACATTTGGTACATCTTCCCATTTTGTGTAAGAACATTTGAACCGTTTCTCATTCTAACTCACAGTGTCCAGAAAACCACACCATGAAAGAACAACCGCACGCTGGTTTGAAGTGCTGTAATGTTGAAAGAAACGGATGAAAAATGCAGAAATAGTCATTAAAAGTTCAAATGCGTCATTTGAAGTTTTAGTAACAATATGCGGAAAGTCACGGAATGGATAAACCAGAAATGTTTGATGGTGTTGTTTTTCGTTTTAGCGAAACAGCATTTGCATTCCAATTTAATGGAGTCAGGTGGTTGAAAAGGGAGGAGCTGAGAAATGAAAGTTGTGACATCATCTCAAAATGAATGTCGTTTCAGAGGCGGAGCATGTTGTATACAGCTTTACGAAAGATTAGGAAGACAAACTTTTATTCGTTTTAGAAGATGTGTACTGATGAATATGTCACAGGATCGCATGAAAGAAGGGTGAAATCAACAGGGTGAATAAAGAGGCGTAAAATGTGTCTATTACGAACTTATTTTGTAGTTGTTTTCAGATTAGGACTGAATTTGTAAAGGAAAAAGATGAATTTGTACATATGATCATGTGAAGAGATTTGATGTGGGTCGGCTGAATTCCAAAAACAAAGTTATGGATTGAGATAACAGGTTAAAAAGATTACCAGGGGAAGAGAACAAGCAAAAGAGGATGAAGGAAAGTAGCTTAACCTCTGCTGAAATGCCTCTACTTGTGTTTCACATAAACATGGACTCTATCTCTCCTCTCTCTTCACTCACTCATATGTTTCTACTTAAGGTTTGCAGAGCAGTCTGCCCTGAGTGCTGTTCCTCCCCCCCCCATTCCAGTCAGATGGGAGGAGAGAGAGTGAAAACTGAGTAAGGGAGCAAAAGAGAGAGAGAGAGAGGGAGGCCTGATCTTGCTTGTCCATTGAGGAAAAACGTTCTGTTCCTCCACTTCCAAGTCACGTCCCCTATCGTAAGCAACTATTGCGCTCTTTCCCGGCGTTTTTCCCTTCCTATCATTCCGCCCTTTTTTCTTCCCCAAATCATTCACCATATTATGGAGAACCGATGTCACCACAACCCCACTGTGCTGTCGACTCCCTGAAGCCAGTTTAGCTCATCTCGTTTGTTTGCTGTGACCTTTTTTTGGCCCTTCAAATGCGTGTGCAACCCCCCGACTGCGGCGAGGGCTAAGGTTCATCTAAATGGCCAGCCGTTGTGGAGCATGCACAGTGAGCTGGGGTTCGAGTTGTGCTAGGCTGCGGAGTGCCGGGGATCCGGAGGCGGATGGCTGCGTACGGGGGTCAAGCCGGAGGTCGCTGGCAGGGCAGGGTTGGTGGGGGAGGTCGGGGCATAGCAGGAAGGTGGCTGACAGCCTGTTTCTTTCCCTCGCCGGCAGGGTTGGACAGCAGTGAGCCCATGGTGCTGGAGCAGTACATGGTGGTGGCCAGCTATGAGCGGCAGGAGAACTCAGAAATAAGCCTGAAGGCTGGAGAAACGGTGGACGTAATCGAGAAGAGCGAAAGCGGTGAGTTCTCATGACACACACACACACACTGAGAACATAATTGGTTCAGCACGTGTTTTTTATTGGAGAAAGCTGGTTTTAACACACCACAAATACACAGATGCCTACACAGATGGAATGTTTTCAGGCACCCACAAACACATGCACAGTCGAAATGTCAAGCGGTCTTTGTTTGTATCCCTCTGGAGGTTTTTAAATGCTCAGGTCCTCTGTCTGTGTACACGCTTCCTCTTTGATAAAGAACTCCTTTAGTCTTTGTCCTTAAGATCTCTTTCTTTTCCTCCTTTGACATCCCTCTCTCACTCTGAATCTACAGTCTGGTCCATGGCTCCACCTGGAGGTGTCATTTAGACGGTCCTTTTGCCAGAACCCTCCTGCAGATCTTTGTAATAGAAGCCAGATTAACTTCAGATGTTTATGAGATAGTCATGATATGTTCCTGGGGTTAAATGTGTGCTTATGGACCAGGCAGACCTTCAGAGTCCATGGAGAATGGACTGTGGAGATTACCAACAATGGAAGGAAGAGAGTGTTGATAGAGCTTTGATGGTTGTTCTCATGCTCTTCAGTTTCTGTTTTCATAAATTAACTTTCTAACCAATGTTGTAAATGTTTAAACTTTGTGCAAACTTTGAAATCTAACAGGTCGAAGCTGAGCTTCAAACAGGTCGAGGTTGAGCGTGTTGACTCCTCCAGTGTTTTGAACTTTGTTTCCAGTCATGCTTGCCAAACACTTGAACATAACATGTAACATTTAACTAGATCTTTGCACAGTGCGAAAACTAGCAAAGATAGACAAGTTACCAAGAACTAGCATACTACTTTTGAAAGTAATAAAACTAGAGCAAAGCGTTCAAGTAAAACAATCACTAACTACAGAGACTCAAGGCTTTCCTAAAAAGAAAGTTTGGTTCTCCCAGCCACGGCTAAACTGCAGCTGTTTTACAGTGCGGACAAAGCGTGTGTCAGCTTTACTTTGAGTTTGGAGATGATGGGTGGGAACAAAACAAGCCAGATGTACTGTAGCCAGTGTGTGGATCACAGAATTAATGATGATGTTGAGAAAAAGACGCAGATTGGAGTGGAGAAAATCGAAAAGGCAAAATATTTAACTGCCAGAGACGGCTAGACCAAATCCTGGTGTGAACCGTGTGTCCTTATGCAGAATTCCTCAAATGCCTAGAGCAGAAACTGAAGCTACACCAGACTCATGACATCATCCTCCAAACAGACTCCAAAACTCATGATTCAGACTTTGTGATATAGTGCAAAGGAACTATCCTGGGGTAACTGTCAGGGTTTATTTTGTAACCATTAGTTATCACTGAAATGTTTTTGAACGTGCCTTAAGCTGCGTTTATAAGAAAATATTGGCAGACGTCGCACGACTTTGGCTTCTCTCTGGGTCATGGAGAGGCGAGGATGGAAAAATCCTCCTTGTCCAGACTTTCATAGGAGACTAATGGATCCTGCAGAACCTTGAAATCTTACAGAGCGTTTAATGTCACGCAGCACCAGCCCACACCAGGAGGAAGCATTGTGAAGTGTGCTTTAGCTGAGCTACAGGTGCATTTGAAGGCCAGTTTAGACAGATGTTGATCATCTTGGCGTTACTGAATGCTGTTGGCCAATGCTGTCATCGTCACCAATATATCTTGTGTACTATGTTAATGTGTAAGAATGCTAGTGTATTATTGGTGATATTCATTTTATGTTCATTATAAATTATCATTATATTTATAGTATAATTTCACACCACACTTTCTGAATGGTGCTGTATCATGAATGTTGCTCTGTGGCATCAGTGTTGTGAGGTCCATCTGCTCCCCTGGGGTCCATTCATTCAGCCGGTATCCTGCACTCACTGAAGCAGAGTCAATACACAGCCAGTCATGGTCTCAGGAAGGCTTGTTTGTCTTGGCTTTGGTTTTGCTGGAGATCCTGTTTGTGGAGAGCCAAGCTGAACCTGGACCAGAGCAGCTCTGAGTCTGCCTGAGAGGAAATTTAAACCTGGATTTAAAGCTATCAGCAGTATTCAGTGATTAATTAGTTAAGCTCATGCTGGTATTATTCTTCATACTAAGACTAACCTTAAGGCCACAAATTTGTTGAAAATAAAATGGCCGATATAATTTTGTTCTTTCTGTAATTGTGTACCAGTGTGTTAAGAACAAATGGATCAGAAACAGGCCTCATTCTTGCAAAGCCAACTTAATTGGTTTGTGCATTTTAAAACTTAGAAAGCAATACTTAAATGTACTTATAATTAATGTGGTATTTTCTTAAAACAATTTGTTCTCATTTCTTCACCCTCATGTAATTCCAAGCCTGTATTACAGTTGGTTAAAGTTAATTATTTAGTGTGGCACACGAGACATCGTGCCGGACTGGAACAACAGAGCGAGTAAATTGAATTTTCAGGTCAACTGTCATCTGTAAGGTTTTTTTGATGAGGCACGTGGATGTTTACCAAAGCCAAGGATTTATTTACGTTGTTTGTCCACATGGTTTCCATCATTCCCTTACTGATCAATTTATGCAGGAAACAGGACAAGTGGTAGCATTAGAAAACAATACTCTCTGTTCCTTGCATCAGTCTAGGAAAGCATTCCGGGAAAAACATAACACATTCGTGCTAACCTAAGAACAGCTGTTCCTTAACAAATCCAGACCACAACTCTGATCTCTGATCAGCGTGAAGGAGTGCTCTACATCATCCCCCTTTGAAGACTGAGACTAGTAAGAGCCTCTGTTTGCCTCTGGCTTTAACAGATTACACAAAACCCATTTCAGTCTTTAGTCCAAAACCTGATACTTCAGCAGAACTAGAGGGTGACCAAATGCCGGCCAGATTCTCTGCTTGGCTGGATTTTTGAAAGTCTTCTGTAATATCCTTCAGATTATTCCTAAATGAAATACATGATGTATGCCCGTCCAAAACATGTTCCGAACAATGAATTTCCCAAATGAGATTTTCATGCTGTTGTTTGTAAAGATTTCAGAGGTTCAACAGCAGATTATGGCAACTCCTGCTTTTTTAATAGATATTAATTGTGATTTATCGGTAATATCAATTCTTAAAGGACAGTTCACCTGTAAGTTAAACTTCTGTCATCATTTTGGATTTGTTTGTGTCAAAGCATCAACTGCATTAGGTGACATGATGCTTGCGTTGCTTACTAATGTTTTGCTAACATTATACATAACTGTGTAGACTTTTTAGATATTGGTTAAGACTGTTTTTTGCTTTATTTCTTTGAAGAACAGACTGCGGCGCGATTTTAATAAAAACAATGTGTATCTGATATTTCTTCACCTCTGGACCTATTTTAATCCTTGTTCTCTCTCTCTCTCTCTCTCTCTCTCTCTGTACAATAGACACATTTCTGTCACTGTCGTCATAACTTGCAATATTAGAAGTTTCTGTGGTGCACATGCTTTTCTTCATATGTTGTGTCTGTTTCATGTTGAAGAGGCATTTCTGTGTTTTACCTCGCTCCCTAAAATAAGAAAGTGAAAGGAAATCTTTTTTTGTTCCTTTGGCAGGTTTGAAAGGAGGGAATGTGTGGTGAAAACTGCAGCAGCTTTGAAATGCAGGCCAAACATCTGCTCTCTCTCTCTCTGATTCGTTTAGCCACGCTCACTTCTCCTCTGTCTTTTTGCCTCTTTTGTTTCACTTCTGTTCGACCAGGTTGATTTCAGATATGTCAGAATCATTATGCCACACACGCTAAACATTGTGTCAAAAGGTGTCATTTCTAAGTATGACATCATAGGGTGTGCCACACCTGTGTTTACATCTACACTCAAAATGTCCTTCAGTGCTTAAAGCTCAAAAATCACTTTCTGACAAGGATTTATTAGCTGTCTTTTCTGACAAAGATTTATTTTCTGTCAAAGATTTATTGGCCGGAGTTATGATGTGAACTTTGTTTATAAAACTATAAAGAAAAAAAAAGAAAAATTCTAAATAGAAAAAATTTGGTTGGTGTGCATAAGGGAGCCTTTGAGCTCTGATTCCCTCCTACACTCAACAGCTGTAGTATGATTCTGTGTGAGGCTAAAATGACTAAATAAACTGAAGGAGAGGAAATGAGTAATTGTGAGGTGAAAGCAGGTGTCTACCGTATCTTTCAGGCATTTTTCATGTGTCTGATGCTTTTATACGAAGTGACTTACGCAAACAATTTATCAGTACATTCATTTGTTGGCTCGTTTTGCCTGCTATTTCTGTCAGTCATTTTTAATTTGTTTTTGTCTTTCAGTCATTTCTCATTCTTTCATTTGTTTTTTTGTTCGCTTCGTTCCTTCTTTCTTTAAGTATTAAAAAGAAAGAGATGGTCTTCAAACCATATGCAAGGAACCAAACAATTGCAGAAACAGATTTCAAGTGAGTTTTCTAAACACCCGCCCCTCCATTGTCTGAATTCATGGTGTCCACATGCAGCTTTCAGAAGAACCGTCTGTCACAGGCAGATATGCAGTCAATGGGTCCAGATTCAAGATTTATTAGCCTGTTTTCCTTCTCTGGTTCAACACCATCTTTCTCAACAGGCTAGATGTTTTGCTTTGAAGAGCAAGCCCACCTGTATCTCAGCTGAAATGCTTCTGTTGTCTGTTTTGTGTGAGAGGAACGAGAGGACCCTTAACTTCAGAGTGCAAGCTTTCATCATCAAAGGAACGTTCTCACATTGTTTGTCTTGACTGCTAAAGTGCACTTCAGCAGGAGAATATTTCGTTAACGCTGAAAATATGTTCCATCAAACAGTGATCTTTAACGTTCTCCGAATGTTCTCGTTGAATAACGTTCTCTACACGTTTTCTCTACAAGTTATCAAAAAGTTCTCGCAGTAACGTTAGTAGAACTTTTTTAAGATTACATATATCATAAATATCAACAAACTTTATTCTTAAGTTGTTTTTAAAAGTTTTAAAAATGTTACTGATTTTAAAACGTTTTAATTACATTCTTATAACAAAGCATTAATGTTAATACAACATTCAAAAACTGAACATTTTAAACATTTCTAGGACTTTTAAATGACCATTTTAAATGTTTTTGTTACCTAATGGAAACATTATGGAAACATTATTGCAACCTAAAATTGTTAGCAGGGCTACTGCAACCAGTTACAATTTATAGGTATGTATGTTTTAAAATGTCTCCTTTGAAACTTGTGAAGCTGTGTCTTTATTCCTTAAAGAACCACACACAAACACACACACGTTTAACATACACACAAAGATATACAAACATGCAACCTACTCAAGACGATGGCGATGAAAAGCGTTTTGTGATGAACCCTGGCCATTTTCCCTTTTAATTAAATTGACATTCTGTGGTTCTGTAGACGGTTCCTGGTGGGCGCAAACAAGGAGACAGTATCTCATTCAAATGGGCTCAGTCAGGCTGGGTGACCATAACTTGTGCTAAGTTCTCTCACTGTCAAACACACACACACACAGTAATATTGCTGTGCCGGGGTGGTATATGTCAGGTAGCCAGCTGTGCTCCTGTGTGGATGGTTATCTAGTGGCATGTGTATATAAGCAGCGTTGTGTGCTGGTGGCGCAATAACTCAGATGTAGCGCTAGATTTCATTCTTTAATCGTCTTCCAACAGCTGCTGGTTTCACCATTAAACACGCCTCTTCTTTCACCCAGAATCTTTTCACCCAAACATTTGGTTGGAAAAAAAAGTTCTTTTAAAGGGGAAAAAGAACAAAACATTTTGAATTGCATGAAAATGAATGAATGAATGAATTTTGTGTTTTTGTATGTTTTGAGCGATCTTCTCTGTAATTATTTAGGAAACACACTCTTTGGAACCTAACAGGGTGATGGGTAACAGCCACGATTACATATTGAAATCTGCTTGGCTATAAAGCGAAACTAAATTTCCCCAAAGTCTCATTGGATGAAGTCATTGTTAATGTGGTTTCCAAGTGTTGCGCTGTGAAAACATATGCATGTGCTTGTGTGTGTGTGTGTGTTTGAGGTACAGTGTTTTCTTACAGTGGGAATTTTATTTGCATACATGCAGCACTGTGACGTCATCACTGAACTGAGATACATTTGAGAACGTTTGTTATTTGTAAACCATTTTCAACATTGTCAAAGAAACGATGTCGTTGCAATGTGATCGTTGGAATATTGCTGACTGGTGACATCACACCGTTATGAGCAGCTGTCCAGCCATGTGTGTGTTACCATGGCAACAAGTTAGCTCAGAAGGACCTGTGTACTGCAGAAATATACGTTTTGAATTTTATTAGTGTGCTTATTTAATTTTTAAAGGGATCTAGAAGGAAGGCTGTGTGTCACATGGTTTCAATTCTGTGGCCTCTCTGTACAATTGTTTCCTCACTCTTCTTTGTTCTGCGTTTCTGCTACTTCGTTTTTAAGCCTGCGGAGACTCATAAGCAACAGGCTTTGCTCATTCTGTATTTAGACAAACTAATGAAGAACAGCCAGAGGGAAGAATACATTTTTATTAAAGAGGTTATATTCTTCATTAAACACACACACACACACACACACACAAACACACACACACATTGGTTTGAACAGTCATTGTCATTACGTGAGTCGCTAGGAACCTGTGTATCCAGCCATCCTTGTGTTTCGATTGTGAGCGCAAACACAGATACATCCGCCATCTTTGATAATTTATGGACGTACAAAGTGTAACTGGTTCCAAATGTGACACAGGAATGCCTTGAGTTCATAAACACTTTGAATAAAACTAAATAACGAGAGAGAGAGAGAGTGTGTTTGTGTGCTTTCTGGCCAAAACATTACCTCTCATCACATCAATACAGATTCAATGTTTGTGCATTAGGGCTTCACTTTTGTTTATAAACCACCAGAGGTTACAAACACGAGTGCAGCGTCTCTGTTCTCTCATTATATGACAAACATTTCTGCCCGGATCTCATACCTGTATTTCATGTTTTGTTTTCGTGGCGTGTTTGCAGGCTGGTGGTTTGTCAGCACGGCTGAGGAACAAGGATGGGTTCCTGCCACGTACCTGGACTCTCAAAGCGGCACCAGGGACGATCTGGACCTGGGAACATCTAGATCAGGAGAAGGTAGGGCACACCAGCTTCCTTTGAGTTGTTTGATAGTAGGAATCAAACATATCTCGATCAACATCAGAATCAGGTGTTGTCTCTCTCCACACAAAACCAGACCCATGTTCCTGGTTCCTGAGTGCTCCTCTCTGGTCTTCCCTCAGTGCTTGCTTAGATCTGTTATTGGCACACCAGTAAAATTCCTCCTGAGGCCACATCTCACATCCTGTTATCTCCTAATACATGCTAGAGATGAAGTCATACATCACGTCGTGAAGTTATTAAAAGTTGTTTGAAGAATAATGTGACTGAATGTCACTAAAGTATCAAAACACCAAGAACCTTTTTGCATCTAAGCTATTAATGCCAAATCCCATGTCTCTCTCTCTCTCTCTCTCTCTGTATATATATATTATTAAAGTCACAGAGCTACACAAACATATGTAGTCATGTATCATTAGAAATATGTTCTTTTCTGCACATCTGCTCTGTGTGTGCAGGTTTCACTTCAGTTTTTAATGGATTTGATACACACCTACACACACAATTTATGCCCAAGGGGACATTTACTTCCCATAGGGTCACAAATGGGCTTAATTGCTGGATGTTTTTAGTCGTTTTCTTCTGAACTTCATTTGAACCGAACCATCTGCAGATTCTTTGGTTTAGTTCTTCTGTTGCTTTGAATCTGTGGAGCACCATGTGTTGATGAGTGGCAAACAGTGTAAAATACATGAAGTTTCCATCCCGTAACACTTCGAAAAGTCAAAACGGGGTTATGTTTTATTAGTGCTATACATTTTTCATCACGTAGTACAACATGTAGCACTAAAATCCTGTAACACCTACAGTACATTAATCCAACTGCTCCATCTTTACTGTAAATGTGTGAGGCACGAACCCACCTAACCCACCATAAAGCTGCCTTACCGTTTGTCTTTCATGTGTCTTCATTACACTAATATCATTGTTTCTCTTCATCTGAGTTTTGTCATGTCTCTGTTCTTTCTCTGTCGTCATTTAACCCCTTCAGTTACTAAGAGGCGTAAGGCTCATCTGAAGAGGCTGGACCGCAGATGGACGCTAGGTGGAATGGTCAACCGCCAACACAGTCGAGGTGAAAACACACGCAAACACGCATGCCTGTGTAGACTTGATCACGTGTGTGACCAATCTGCATGATGCGTTTGTGTGTTTGTAAAAGCTTACATTGTAACAAACCTTTCCACATAATCACAAACGTTCTTTGTCGTCTGAACTCAACTTCTAGATCAGTCTCTCAGTGCACGCAGGTCGGCCCAATTCATCAGCAATCCATTGTTGAATCTTTTTATGCATTTTGACGGCCGGAGCAGCAGTTCCCAATGTTTTCTGTTTCTTTTAGCATTAGCGCTAACATGACTGTCAGCCCACACTATAAACCCAGCCCTTAGTAGAGCATATCGATTAATGTTAGAAGCATTTTGCAATCACTTTGGTGATTGTTAGTTACCATGGTAACCATAGTTTCTAATCATACCAAATACCATTGTTCCTACTGGTAAAATATGAATGTGGAGTCTCTGTTAAACAGGTTGCTATGGTTACTGATGTTTTTATCTGTAAATTCCTAATGGGTCACTCGTGTGGATTGAGATGATGGTTTTGGATGAGTTGTGATGCTGTCTCTCCCTCATTATTCCTTCCATACTTGACTCTGAATCACTGCAGAAGTCGTCGGAAACTCACAGTGGAAAGCCTGAAACCGGGTTTCTGCCGGTGGCTTTCAGTCCTGTTATTTTTTACTGTATACATACTAATGAGTCCAAGAGCACCACAGCAGATGCAGAGACGGGGAGCAGGCAGTGGTTTCAAACGGAACATTGCTCTATATACAAACAAAAAAATGTTCAAAACAAGGGAGTTGGCGAAGGTCTCCAAAAGCTTGTTTGAAAGACAACGTAAAAAAATCTCGTAAATGAATCACTGTAGCACAAAACACCGTTACTAAAGTAATTCTAAAATGCAACAGATGGAAGTTCTTGTTCATAACTTGTTAAAGGGACAGTTCAAACTCAAATTCAAACAGGGCTTTGACACCATTTATTATAAAGATATAAAGAAGATTTTGAGTAAATCTTGGATGTAAAATTGGGTCGATTCTTAACACAAATCTCTCCTAAGACTTCAGAGGACATTAAATATCGTGCATGAGTCATATGGACTGTTTTAATATTTGGAGCGTGGGAGTTCCAGTTGTCATGTTTTTGTGGATATAGAATGGAGAGTTTTTTTTGTCATTCTTGTGTGTTTTACAGAAAGAAATTTAGAAAGATGTATTTAGAAAAAGCATCAGGGCGAGTACGTTAACAACTTTTATTTTCGGGTGAACTATGGCTTTAAATTTGGCAGAAGTGGCAGAAATCAGCAGTAGGAAGCGTTCTGCTGCAGACAGACCCCATTGCTGCTTCAACGGCCTCCAGTTGACTTAACATAAAGTGTAAAGTGAGTTCCAGCAAGGTCAGTATGTCTGGAATGATGTATGTTGCCATGATCTCTCTCTCTCTTTGAACTCTTGAACATACAGCAGTGGTTTGTGGGTCACAGAGGCTGAGGGAGAACTGGTCTTGTAAATGTCTTTTGGCACACCTCACCACAAGTGCATGCAAAACTAAACGGTCCAGAATGTGTTTTCCAGCATCCAGAACCGTTCCCCATGAAAATACTGCTGACTGGCGGAAAATGTGTTTTTGAGGCGCTTCTATTTTTTGCCCTTTTACCCTCAGTCTCTCACAACTGTTGCTTTTTGCTTTTATAATTTTAGCTGTTGATGGATTAGAGGCAGTAGGCCTAGATGCTGGTCATTTGTACAGCTGTGAGTCAAAAGCATGTTTCTCACAGGAAACTTGTAAGTGTGTGTCTAAAAGCGTGTGAGTGGAACGCAGCCTAGAAACTTCCAGGCTGATGTGTTGAGCTAACATCTGCAGGACACTAGCCCTGAGGACTGAGCACCCCTGTTCTAAACACACACATTAGCAAAACACACAAGCACACAAAGTAACCCTAATTTGTTCCTCAATTATCACGTAGGATCATGTCTTTGTATGTGTGTTTTAACAGAAGCCCCAGATCACCACGGGATATTTCCTGTGGCTCAGTGGTTAGAGCATGGCGTTAACAACGCCAAGGTCATGGGTTCGATCCCAGGAATTGCACATTCTCAATGTATAATGATCAATGTGTAGTATAATGCAATGTAAGTCGCTTTGGATAAAAGCGTCTGCCAAATGCCTAAATGTAAATGTTCTTCTTGGAAAAAAAGAAGACATGCTAATGTTAACTGGACATGCTAATGTTTTCCCAGTGTGTTTACTGACGCGTGTGAGACATTACGAGCGAGAGCAGCTAACTGGCCTGACCTCATCGCGTTTGATCAGCGTTTGACAGACGGTGTTTTTCATAAGATAACGAGAACTGGGATATTTATCTCTCTTTATGTTGTTTTTTTAACTCAACGCTTTTCCTCTGGTAATGTCTTTCACTAGCACTGTGTCTTTCCCTCTCGTTCACTAAATCAAACTTTATAGCATCAATCTGAGCAACCTTTAAGATGTGCTGCACAGCAGAGTTAGATATTAAATATAGATGTGTAGTATGTAAACATAGTTGAATAATATTTTATGTGTATTTTGGGGAAAGTACTTTTAAGGCCCTCAAGGGTCCTCTGTGCTCAAAAAGAATAATGGGAATAAAAACTGGTCCCTAATCAGTTATTTCTCTTTCTCTGGCTGAATCTCGTGAAACATCAAATTCCTATTCAACATAAATCTGAAATCCTGTGCTCAGGTTTTGCTTGTGCTCAGTTTTTACAAAGACGGTCCCTGATTGGACGAAAATTTCAAAGTACATTGCCAAGTATATAACAACAAAAACAACAACCAATAGAATTGTCTCACTCTCTTCCTCATTCTGTCTTTTTAGAAGAGAAGTATGTCACTGTTCAGGCATACACCAGTCAGGGAAAAGATGAGATCGGGTTCGAGAAAGGAGTAACCGTGGAGGTCATCCAGAAGAACCTGGAAGGATGGTGGTATATCAGGTGATCGGTCACTTCCTCTCTGTTTAATAATTTAGTGTATGTACTCCATACGTCTCTCACCACAAAGAGCATGTGTTACATAATGAAAACACGGCTATCGCTTTCACTTGACATGCTGTCTCCCCAAATATGTTGTTATGCTACGCGAGTACACAGACCACAGCAGCTGTGATTGGTCCACTTGCAGCCAGAGAGCCGTCACTAGAGAGTGTTTTTGGCCATGTACTTGCAGAACACCACAGACACACCAACTAAAATTAGTAGTAAAATATACTGCAGAGTTTTGTGGTAATCTGTGGGTTTGTTGTTGTGGTTCTAAGCACAGAAAGACACTCCACACCCTTTTGGGATGAGTGTTCATGTATGTTAAAGGAAGCGCTGGTATTTAATCTCACTGAAAACACAGATTGTACTGACCTCTGCTGGTGAGGATGAGAATAGCTCATGTTTGGATGTGTGAGATTCATAGCTCGTGTGTTGAAAACGTGTATCCTGTTGACTTGATGCATTTTTACTTTAAGTAGAAATTGTAAGTATATTCTGGTTAAGCTTGTTAAAAAGTTTAACAATGCTTAGAAAAACACAAAGTTAGTTCAATAACATTAATAAGCATAAATAATGTATGTAAAAATAATTTACAAGTAATAAATGTATGCAACTGAGTGATGTTTTTCCATGGTTAAAGTCCCTTTGATTTTATTTGCTCAGGGGCGCTTGGCTTCATTCTGGGGGCCTTTAACCTCTTGTGATACAAGCCCCTCCCCACAAGCCAAACCACAACTTGTGTTGTTTTATCAGTATGCAGTCAAATTAAACACATATCCACATTGTACCTCAAAGGACTGTTTCACTGTTTGTTTTAATAATGTTTGTCTATGTAAAATGTTGTAGTTCATTTTAGATGTGCTGTGTCAAGCTGTTCGTAAATACAAGAACAGGCCTTGTGTGACCGGCCCGTGATGGTTGTTTATAATGTGTTTCAGGTATCAGGGAAAAGAGGGCTGGGCCCCGGCCTCATATCTAAAGAAACTGAAAGACGATCTTTCCCCGAGGAAGAAGACCCTCACAGGCCCCGTGGAGATCATCGGAAATATAATGGAGATCAGCAACCTCCTCAACAAGAGGGCGGTCAGCGAGAAGGACATTCAAACTGACGGAGAACCCACCAGCCCCGAGCGCCACATTTCCAAGAGTGAGATCAGCTTACCCATTTCTTATGCCCCAGAGGCTGGAGGGGCACCTGCAGTGGGCAGCGGGTTGAGTATGGGGTCAGGATCTAGCGCCGCCCTACAGGAGAACAAGAGCAGGGCAGAGCCGGCCTCACCTGCTGTAGCCCGGGTAGCACCACACAGAGTTGAGATAGGTGAGTGTGGACTGAGGCATGAATGCACATGTACACATCTGTTGTTATTGTTCAAATATGAATTTCCGGTATTTCAAAATATATATTACAACAAAAATGTATTGGCATATTTTCCAGTATAATAAATCAGGATAATGATATAATCTTGATCTCTTACATAACAATGTCGTTGTTATTTTGCACATAGGATTTGATGCCATAGGTAACGTTTCCGTGTGGTAAACAGATCGTTTCTAACATTTGTTCATGGTGTTGTGTGATAATAGACACATTCACCCTTCCTGTTGCTCAGTCTTCAGTCTTACTACTGTATCCCTGCAGCATATTATTTGTCTGATATCATACTGTACATCATACTGTATGTCACTGTACAACTAAGCAAATCCCCAGATTGCTGTACTGCTGAAAGCACATACCGTGTTTTTATATACGTGTTGTTGTAGATGCACATACTAGCATAAACAAGCACATAAAATGAGATGTATAAATGATTGCATTACAATCATATGATTCTGAAATATTTAAAAATGCTTTAAATGTTAAACTCGACTGCCCAAATGAAGGCTCTGTATTATATAATGTACATGCTACTGTATGCTAAAATGTTACGCTTTTTCTTATTGGTCATCACTGATCCCAATTTTTGACTCTACATTATCATTACATCGTTACATAACTCTTTCTACAAAATGTCTTCTGATCAGTTCTTTCTGAAGACATGCTGGAGTGGAGTTGGGACATGTACCACATGTCAAAACCTTGCTAACGTAAACACATTTATTCATTTTGCTGACCCGAAACACTGACCAAACTCAGGCTAATATCATGTGTGTGTGTGTGTGTGTGTGTGTTCGACATAACACAACTTCTCATCTCCTAAAAGTCTTGGATTTGATTAATCTATTAATATTTACTCTCTTGAGTTAAGGGCAGATTGTAAGCACGCTTTGTATTTGATTGGCAGGATCTCCAAACCTCAGACAGAAACCTCCTCCACGAAGAGAGACGAATCTGGTGAGTTTGGAGAGCTGAACATCACATTGTGAATCTTTTACATTTTTAATTCTACTCTTCTTCTGTTACTCTAAGGCATTCCAGTTGCCCAAACCTCCAGTGCCCCCTGCTGTGGAAGCGGAGTACTACACCATAGCAGAGTTTCAGTCCAGTATCTCTGATGGCATCAGCTTCCATGGAGGACAGAAGGCTGATGTGAGGCTTCACATGTTCTCACTCTAAACTCTGATAGTGATTCATTAGTAACGCAAGTTGTTATCGCTGTGCTTTGCACTCTGCTTGTTTTTATTTGAACTTTGCTCGTAACTTAAATAAATGAAAATGTATTGGCTGTACTGACAAGTGATGAAGTGTTTTTATAATATATACAGTGGGTTTTTACTTTAAATCGTAAGCATGTATGATGTGCTCCTCAGGTCATAGAGAAGAACTCCGGGGGTTGGTGGTATGTCCAGATTGGGGATATGGAGGGTTGGGCGCCATGTTCCTACATTGATAAGCGCAAGAAACCCAACCTGAGTCGGAGAACCAGCACGCTCACCCGCCCCAAAGTTCCACCCCCCGCTCCACCCGTCGTAAAGAAACAAGATTTGGAGGATTCACCCTCTCTGGGCAGCTCCGCCTCAAAAGCGTCAGAATCCCCCAGTCAGCGCGTCTATGAGGAGCCGGAATATGACGTTCCCGCCATGGGCTTTGACTCAGATATGGAACATAATTCTCCAAAACCAGAGCCTCGTAAATTTCAAATTAAAAGCAATCCAGCAGCTGCGGAGAGGATCGCACAGGCTGGCAAGGCATCGCCTTTGTTGAAAGTGATGACCTCACCCTTGAGGAAACGAAACTCTTTGGAGGATGTGAATAAGGAGGAGGTGATTTATGAGAATGAAGGGTTTAGGTTCTCCTCTGATGACTTTGCCTCTCCTAGAGATTCCAGTGGTTGCAATTTAGACACCCCGAGGAGTCTCACCTTGGGTCGCAAACCGCTCGGGTCCTCTCCTGGAGGCAGACCCTTCAGAAGGGTACCCCCTGATCTAAGCCGCAGTCAGTCTCTCGGCCGCGCCGAGAGACACAAATCCTCATCGGACGAATCGGGACGAAATCCCAAAAGAGAGCCTGTCATGCGTAAAGATGTGGAAATCCGGGTTGGTCAGAGCCCCTTAACCAGACCCAAACCTGTGGTGCGACCCAAACCTCTCCTTACTAAGTCAGAGCCCCAGAGTCCTGAAAGAATGGACATCAGCAGCCTACGGCGCCAGCTGCGTCCCACCGGCAGTCTCCGGCAAGGAGCGATCCGTGCAGTACGCGGAGGCGAGGATTCTGAGACCGCTTCCGTTGTGTCCTCTGAAGATTCCATCACCTCAAGAAGTACCTCTGATCTCTCCAGCGTGTATTCTAAGGGTAGCCGAGGTGGGGAGTCAGACCACGAGTGTGCATTGTACAGAACCACAGATGCCTATGAACGGGCCCAGGAGTCTGAAGTCAGCTTCCCAGCTGGCGTAGAGGTGGAGGTGCTGGAGAAGCAGGAAAGGGGCTGGTGGTATATCCGTTGGGCTGAAGAAGAGGGTTGGGCACCTGCTTTCTATCTGGAGCCAGTTAATCATCTCCGCAATGTTCAGGAGGTCCGTGATGGTCCTCATGTTGATCTCAGTACCACCAATAAGTCCAACAGCCTTGAGAAGAATGAGCAGCGAGTTCAGGCCCTGAACAACCTCAACCAGCAGAACCTAAGGAGCATGAGCAATCCAAGCCCACCGATCCCATCCAAGCCACCAGGGGGCTTTGGTAAACCGGCTGCAATGTTGAATGGTTCAGGTGTACGAATGCGGAACGGCGTCCGTCAGGCCGCAGTGCGGCCCCAGTCTGTGTTTGTGTCTCCACCCCAGCCTCTGAAGGACACCAACGTCCACACGGGATCCCTGAGGAGAAATGAGTCACTGGGTGCAGGAGATCACATGAGGTCTGCCGGCGGCGTGCGGCGAAACTCGTCCTTCACCGCTGTTCGACCGCAGCCGACGACCGACGTGCGGGTGAGGGCTGGGACCACTATTACTGCACCCGTTGGTTCAAGCCCTTTGATTGGCCAGAGGAATGGAATTCCTGTCTCTACAGTAAGACCCAAACTCATTGAGAAGACACATCTCATCCACAACAACCTTCGAGAGGTTTACGTCTCCATTGCTGATTACCGTGGAGACGAGGAGACCATGGGCTTCTCAGAGGGCACCAGTCTTGAAGTTTTAGAGAAGAATCCAAATGGATGGTGGTACTGCCAGGTTGTGGACGGCCTACAAGGGCGTAAGGGCTGGGTGCCATCTAACTATCTGGAGAGAAAGAAATAACTCCCAGAACTTTTAAACACAGTTGTAATCAACATGTAAAAAGGAAGAACTGATTGAAGGACTGTGGTTTATATTTGAAAAGCCTTTAAGAAAGGGGTTTACATTAAAACTAGAGGAATGCAGGTGAATGTTTAGCAAAATACCTGCCGTTACTTTATGCCAAATGGGTGCCTTCATACATCTTTCACTGAATGTTAAGAGGAATCAGTCAAACACCAGTGAATCAACATTAATACCAAACTTTAACCTGGTGCCATAGGCCTACGATGACAGAAACCATCAAACATATTTGTTGAATGTTGAAGAGAACGGTCATTTCAGCATAGGTGTGTAACAAAAAAGTGAAACCTGTCTTTAGCACTCAGAACCAGGTGTCAACGAGAATTTAAGCAGAAGAAGCAACATCAAATGAATATCTATCACTGAGTGCGCTCAAAAAAATAAAACATACATTGGATTGTTATTTTTTTTACCTTTTTTTTTTTAGAAATTGTTTTGTGTTGATGTTTTTATATTTTCCTTAGAGATGTATTTCTGCTTTCTTGTAACATCTGAACACATCCAAACAGTTGACTGAGCTGCCTTATGTACTGAGCGTACGTCGGCACGGTAACATGTCTCAGTGACAGTTTATCATATTTGTGTCTTTATCCTCCCTGTACTTTAAATCCTCACCAGTCCCAATCAAATAAAACATTATGGAAACAGTCTGTGAAAGCTACATGCAGTTATACACAGATCACCTCACTACTGGGTTTAAGCCTAAGTTTGATTTACAAAGTGCATCCGGTTCTACTGTTTCTGGTTATAGAATTGGGGTAGATAGCTTCAGATAGCAGGACTATAGATTTTGCTGCTGTTTGTGCTATATATGCTGTTCAGCAGCGATAAATCAGAAATCAGGACTGGAAAATATTACGTTTTGTGTGACATTTTATCCCAGATAATGAGTATAAGATAATGTTGAGCCCAAAATGTGTTCGCGCCAAAGACAGATACAGACGCGCTGGTTTGTTTTAGAATTAGTATTTATTTGATGGGTACAAAGAAATGAAGTGTATTCAACAAAACCTAAAAAAGGTTTCAGAACTGAGAACAAAGTCTGTTTTTAATTGTTATATCTGGAAGCACTTGATTTTTTTTAACCCAAAGAAAAGCGCGTTTATATGCAAGATTAACAACTTACGATATTGCTGGGCAGTATTGAATCTTAAGCAGTTTAATATTTCACCTGCTAAATAGACTTACAAACTTGTCTTGCTATCTCATCCTATAGTCCATAACACACACCCATCTTCTCTATAGATTGCTTAGCTTATAATAAATACTTCCCTCTTAAAATGCAATTTACGAAAGAAATAAAGTTGATTAAAAACCGCATTAAACGCCTGATGTTCAAGACTGCTGAAATATTTTTCTAATGAACGACGCAGACTCTTAACCGGGTTTAGCGCTATTTTTTTTTTAATGTTGTTTTCTGCTGGACAGTATTATTGTGTTAAACAGTTCAAACGTTAATTACCTGCTAGATTGCAGTTCTATTCTATAAAGCAGATAGTTGTTTATTTTGTCTTGTTTGTTTGTTTGTTTGTTTGGTGGTTGTGTGATCACACATGGTCAATAATGATGATGAAGTTGTTCATTTGTTGTCAAAGCATTTGAGCTTTTTGTTAAAGATGCAGTGAACTTCATCAGCATGTAATTTATTCAACAAAATTACGTTCTATATTTATACATTTTTATAGATATTTTAAACATTTTCGTAGTACTTGCCTTTCAGTGATGTAATGTTGTAGTTTTGAGAAATACAAATTGGCTACTGGTATAATTTGGGGGGTTTTCCCTACCAAGCTGCCATTTTTGTCTCTTAATTTGGTGGCAAATAGATTTTTAGTTGAACAAACGTATTTTCCTCTGAGGCTGATTGCTGCACTTTTCACAACTGTGGACCGTTCTTTACTTCATTATTGAGCATAAATAATGCCAGATTTATAAAAACCATTTCATCTGATTTTACTTTCTTCCACAATGATCAGAGTCAAACACAAAACGCACAGATTGAAGATCTACCAATTATTCTGATTGGAGAACCAGATAAATGTCAGCAATACAACCGGAAACAGGCTGTGTAACAGCACAGGCATGTTGCTACAGTATACATGTTACTGTAGATCTGGAAGAAAACCCAATAGGCTGTACAGTTATGTTAAAAGTGGGACCAAATGTTACCGTAAATGACTATGCTTTTAGAATTGACTATCGTTAACAGCAATAATATGATTTCAAATTTCAGTCATTGTGCTTTTAAATTTGAAACTGTTAAATGTGCCACTGCACTCTCGCTCCTCTTTTGACGAAGGCGTTATAGAAATGTGTGGACTTACTGCACCGCAGGGCTTGTGATGGATATCGCAGAGCTCCATTCATTCCTGTGCTATCTTCATTTGCGCCTGTACAATTTACAAGAGAACTGTTAATTGTCAGACTAGTTCTTTTCACATATTGCTTGTGTTACTCGCTAGTCTCGTTTCATGTGTTTTTATTTATTTAAAGTTTTTTTTTTCAGGAACAGTATTGTTTTAATATTGCAGTTTCTCTCCTCTTCACTCTTTGACATTACTCAGATGGAATAAGGAAATGTGCAATAGAAAACAGCCATCTCACTAATTAAGTACTAATAATGTAACTAATGTTTTTCAAAGTCATTCACAACTCAACGGTTCAAAACGTTTTTGTCGAATCTTTTAAATATTGTTTGGTTATTTGTCCCATAGATGTTTTTGTCATTCAGGTCACAGTACGCATGTCAACACCACTGATTTGTTTTAAATGTTAAAATCCCCTGATAGATTGTCTCCCACTGTGTGCTGGCCAACCATGAGTTTCACAGTAATTTCTACACGTTTATCTCCTGATACACAATTCAGACCCAGGCTGAATCAAGGCGGGGCGTATCTTTCTCTGAGGCGTTTATCTGTTCAGCCTGTCAAATCACAGTCAGAGATACTGGGGCAGAACCAGCAGTGACTGTAGTATGTGCGCTCCACATCACACACTGCCGGCTGCTTGACATTTCTCTCTGACATCCGCCCCTACATTCCACCGTTACCATGGCAAACACGACTTCCTTAAATCCCCTTTGTCAACAGCGAGGGCGTGCATACAGTACTGGATCATTGTCAGTTTCTTAACAAGGCCTTTTGTATAACTGTATTATCGTCCTGCAGATGTGAGGTTTAATTTTATACATCATCAAACAACACAGATGACATCTCGTACGTGTCATGTTCTAGAATTTCTGTTTTTCTGGTCTGAAGTTGCTCAAAGCCAAACTCAGTCATAAGTGTTGTATGAAGTCACAAAGTTAATCTTCTGTGTCCATTAAGATTGAACGCATGTACTGAGAGTTCGAGTGTAAGAGGGAGAGTTTGACTTTGGTTAATAACAATGAAGGTTATGGGGACTGTCTTGGATTTTCTGAAAAGGAAAAGCAATTTATGAGAGATGAAATATCTTCAGCTTTCCATACTAAAAAAAGACAACCATAAGCCCTCTCCAACAGAGGCTTATCACAGTCTTGGTTCTTGGTCCTCATATTTCCTGTTCCATGGTTTTCCATTTAACATTTTAGGATCAGATTTTTGATTTAAAAAAACAGGAATCAGAAGATGTTTGATGTTATGAACAGAGACAGATTGTGAGTGTTTTTGTGATGTTTGGTGTATTCTGAGGGAGGTTGTGTGGAATTTGGTAGAGAGAGAAGTTGGCTAGATTGTTTTATGATGTTCGCTTAGAAGAGAGTTCAGTCGATTAAGGTCAGAGTTGATTCAAGAAAGAATTTCACTGGGAAAACTAAGAAAGAAAACTAAGGAGGGTTTTTCGTAATTAATACTTGAGAGAATCCTCACACTAGCAGCTACTAATTATTCTGTCGTTCTGGCATTAAAATGTCATATTAATGCTAGCTGGATGCCGAGCTCTGGGTTGAGAAGCACAGTGTGTTCAACAAGCACCTTTGCCTTCTGAGGACAGTGCTTTTAAAAACACTGCTGTGCTTCAGTACACACATGCTGAGGTTCAGAGACTTGGCGCTGTTGTAAACCTCTTAATAACAATTAAAAACCAGCTGACAGAATGTGAGGGAGAAGAGTGTTCCTCGTCTCCAGCACACCCGCCGAGCCGACGGGAGCCGAGTCGCTGTGACATCACATTACCGAGCGGTTGCTTAATTACAGATGTTGAGGAAAATGTTTGCAGTGAATACAAATGTGGTACTGATTGTGGATGGGAAGCTGCCGAGGGGATCGGATCAGACGC
>JAZGTJ010005204.1:0-28228 GCA_036877575.1 Botia almorhae | reverse complement strand
ACACACACACACATCTTGTTTGGTTTTGCAGCCCTAAGATTGTTATTATCCTTCTGATGTGAGAACAGTGAGGGTGTATTTAGCCTATACTAATGTCATCTCTTTTTCTCCCTGAGCCCCGCTACGGCCCCCCGAGGACCCCTGATGAGTTTCTTAAGTGAGACGCTCCGCATTGTCACAACGTTTTCACAACACTGCATTAGATGAGGCTGAGAGCTCTTTTCATCACGTCTGCGTCTAAATGAGCCTTGTCAGGCCTGGTAATGTGTGCTGGTTTCTTTGCCTCCTTAGTCTGTTCATCTCTTTCTGTCTCAGTCTCTCTTTCTCACATGTCCTCTATGACTGTGGTGTGTGCTGTTTTCAGAACAGGGGTTTGTGTAGAAGTTCTGCATAATGAGCTGGACCTAGTTTTGTCTAATTTACTACATCTAAATCAAAACAAAAAGCAGACGCAACTGGCATAGACTGCCTGTGTCATTCTGTCTATCTTCTGCATAGCTGTCTATAGCAAGGAGGTTTATAAAACTTTATGAAAGCTATTCATTGTCACCCTGTGCAACTCTATGGCATTTTTTTTTATATTTGAATGACTATCAAAAGATAAACAGGATTTTTGCAGCCAGACAGGGCATGTTATGTCATCTACCAACAATGGCTAACTGGTCTATGCTAGCCACCCAATTCTTGTCCTCTTGATCAACAGTCACTAGAACATTAAATTCTGTTCAACATTCAAAATAAAAGTCTTTCCCTGTTAATGCATCATAGCTTCAACTATGTATTTTGTAATTGTAAAAACAACCACTTTCAAACATTTCTTATATACAACACAGTAAAATAAATGCATTACTTGATGTCACAACATTTATTTGTGATGGGTAATGGCAACTTGTTCTATATAAATCAAGAAACCTTTTTTACATTTACTGGCAGCATATCATCAAGAGCTATTGTTGTAGTGATGGTAATGATGACAGCTATTACAACAGGTACTGCAGTCAGCATTGCTTTTTATGGCGTAATTTACACTTTTAACAGTGAGGGAGAGAGTCTAGGGCCACATGCTCACTTTCATCCCTTTTATATTTTAATTTAGAGCCTCGTTAAAAAAGATTCTGAAATAACAACAAGATATGACAAACCTCAAGAGTGGAAATAAACATCTTTAAAAGAAAAGGGGCGGAACAACACCTGTGCTATAAAGTAATTCTGTCTAAAAACATTCATGATTTGTCAAGCAACCAATGAAAAAAAAACTTTTTAAATCTTACAATTTCAACTAAAAATAATATTTAAAATAATGAACAAAATAATTGTTTTCCAACTGGCTTCATTATAATAATAAGTCAATAATTTAATTGGTCAGAGACACTTCAAACACTTCCATTGGTCCCGCCCTAAGTCCCGCCCCAAACCGATGCCATTGGGTGCGCAAATCCTGCATGAGCAGTTGGCATTTTGGCTGATTATTTGACATTTAAACATCAATAATAATACAAAAAGAAAATCCCAAGACAGATGTTGAGGTTGTGGAAAGTGGTTGATGTTTAAAATCATGCAGTTGTGAAGTCCTGGCTGCAGACTGCTATGGGTGTGAATAAGTGCTGCCTCTGACTGCAACGAGCAATAGATGTTGCCTCAACAGAAGCCTGTAAGATCTCTGTATTAGAAGCAACTGAGTTCACAGAAGACAGCCACAGTATCTGCTTCTATCTGACTGATCCTTATCATGAATAGAGTTTGGGGCTTTTTGGGGTAAGACATTAATCCCTCTGGTGTGTGGGTCTGATCGGTACCTACACACCTATCTATCAGGACCCCAGTCAGGCTTTTGCCTGACACAAGATTAAAGATATTACAATTTTATAGCATTCTGGATGCCAGCATTCACTCTCTTTGCTATCCAAAAGACCTAAGTTACTTCCTTTGTTTCCTAACTCAGACTGTGAGAATCTGTGACTCATCTCACCTCTCTTCCCGTGGGAATTGCACGCTCGTCTTACCCTCCGAGTTGGAGCAAGGTCACTTGTGGATATGAAATGAAAAGAATGATAAAAGATGCTTTGGGTGTGAGTGTTAAAACAGCTCTGGTGTGGTCCTGTTGGAAAGGAAAATTGGGGAGATTTCTACCTAATATCTCAATTGTTTCTCCTAGGCAGAGATGAATTGAAGAGCAAAAGTCTTCTTAAGTGTTCTGCTTCTCAGATGCTTCAGAGAAAAAGACTCAAACGTGTTTAAATTCACATTTGAATCCTTTAAAATTTCAGTGTCTCACACTGTGCCAAGATATCACAGTCTGAAATCAAGTTATAGTATTTTAATACGAACTCAAACACTTCTCATCAAATTCTTCCGAAGATAATTTATCATTAATTGTATTGATCTAAAAACATTAGCAGAAACCTCTAAGACAAGTCGAGATTAAGAATAACAGAAAATTCTATGAAAACACAACTTTAGAGCAATACAATTTCCTCTAACTTTACACAGTTTTCGAAAGGCTTTAGCATCAGCAGACACAATACTGTACATATTATTGCATTGATAATGAAATGCGAGGGTTCAGAGACCTGCTGCTTGGGGAATACTAACGCTGGCCCTTTAACCCCAAAGCAGTGGTAGATTTGACACTTGAACAGTATAGTTTAATAACAGAGCTAAAATTGGAAAGTACGGAAAGAGAGATGGGCTGTAATGGTCAATGGTGTTTCTCTCAGGAGGTATTTGATGAAACACTAAACACAGAACTGCAAACGGAACAAAGCCTAAAACTAGGGAGGAGACAGGTGGATTCCTTTGTGTATAATTGACCATATGGGGAATGATCGTGGCCCGGCTGGAAGCTTTTGTTGTTTGTTTTGTTGTATTTGGTTAATAAATGAATAGATCGCGAAAAGGAAAATTCTGTCTTTATTTACTCTTTCTAATGTTGTTCATTCTTTCTTTCTGCTTTTGTTTCCTCTGACCAAGTGATTATTTGAACAATACCCTAGCAGCTCTTACAATATGGTAAAAGTGTGATAAAAGTTTGTATGTAGTAGTCCATATCACCCAAGATACCTAATCCCAGGATTTTTAAATCAAAGTCTCACAGTTAAATCAAAGTCATAAACAACATGAGACTAAGTGAATTAGTCTTATAAGTGAATTATCACGATTTTCATTTTGGGGTGAACTGTACCTTTCATTAATTACTGCTCACTGTTCACTGATTTATTGCTGTACACGAAGTTGTGAATGAAAACTCATGTGAATACAAACAAATAAACAGAGTGTTGAAGAAGAGCAAGGCTAATTCTACTAGAAGTTCACAGGAAGATTTTATTATGATGCCATTTAGTCCTCTGCAGCATGACAAGGTTTTGATTGCTAGGTAGACTGGAGAGGGTAATTGCAGGAGACGAAGTGAAAGAGCTCTTTACTGACTGCTATCTAAAAATGCGCACGCGAAGGTGGAATCATTTTGTCACTTCTGCTCATTGCATTGTGTTTATATTTGTTTGAATATGCTTTTAATTAAGTTCTTTTGTGTGTAAATTCTCCTCTCAATGAGAAATCTAAACCAACCAAAAGGAGCACAATCAACAGAAATGCATATTGTGCTGTAGGTCAATGTGTGTGTGTGTGTGTATATATATATACTGAATAAGCTCAAGACACCAAATACTACTAATGTAATAACATTATGTCTTGAGCTTATTCAATTTAAGACAGAAGTTAATTTCTATTTTTAGACATGAAATGCTGTAATCATTTGGCTTCACAATATCTGTTTTTAATCAGAAGGATTTGCTTCAGCATCCCACTGTGCGAAAAAAAAATTTGCTTTTGATTTGGTGGAAATCTGCCACCTTGAGAATACTATAGGTCAATGCGACAGCGTTCACATACGCCCTGAGTGAGATCGGAATTCATGACCTTTGGAAAATTGCTCATTAGTTTGTGAAGTGCAGGATGTATTTAATATACAGAGTGTTGAGAGAGCAAGTAGCCATTTTACCACTCAAAATTAATTGGTATCCTGATTAATAGACAAAAATGTAAAATAAGGCTGTCTAATTTTTGCAGATTTAGCTCAAACAAGCATTCGTTCAAAAAATTGTGCAGTTTTTAGTAACTTTTTTGGGTCTTTAAAATTGTCAAAATAAATCTACATTTTAAATACAAAGTTGATTTAGAAAGTGACTTTAGTTCAGCAGGCAGCAGGATTCATGCGACCTGATACTCAGGTTAATTGATTGGTTATCTGATCTCCAGACTAGTGACCCCTAAAGATTTAGCTGACAAATTCTTCCGACTCAGGCTTTGGCAAGATTTTGCATCTTGTATCCTGCACTAGGAATACAAAGCAAACTAAGCAGTAATGTGCAGAATATATAGTGCTATATACAATAAATGCCAATTAATTTTCATTGATTAAATGTCTACTTTTAAATTTGAAAAGTATGGACTGTATATGTACATACTCAGGCCATAAAGCAAATCAGACACAGTTTGTTAATTCAGACATATCAATTGAGCAATACAGTTTGGGCTATGCCTGAAACTAATGTAATCAGAGTGATTTTTCACATCCAATAACTCTGCTGTATTATTCTTCTACAAATTGCTTCCACGCTGGTGTAAATGCCAGTGCCTAGAGATAAACACAAATAAATGCTGTGCTCTCCTTTTCTACTGAGAACAGCTATGCAACAAAGTTTAAAAATGCAAAATAATCAGTTAGCCCAGACATCTTCACCAAGATTAAAGTCTATTGTACTTGTTTCCCTTTTTTTTAATGTTCTCATTTAAAACTAAAAACTGTCAACCTTATGAAAAATCTGACCCAAAAATGTGGACAGTGGTACAGTCTGCTTCAAAAAATAAAGCTTATTTTGCCAGTTAGAGACAGATCTACCATGTGGTGACCCGCATGGTGTTACTGACAAAATGGCGTTTCTTCATTACTGTAAACCTTACTGCACTGCTGTAGTTTAATTCAATGCAACAATATATTACACTTCCGCACACAAACATTGCTTAAGCAACTTAGGGCAAATTTCAATAATGTATTACTCTGAACCAACTATTGAAGTCTAAATATAGTCAATTAATATAACATTTTGAACCTCTTTGTGTTCTTTTTAACCATTGCACTATATTATGATGTTTGATTATGAAAAATATATAAAATCATTTCATGTTTTATTGCTTGCATATTTAGCACTCAAATACAATAGGGCTAATTATATTGCATTTTCATAACACACATTGTTTAAAATAACTGCTCTTTCTTTGCTTGTATAAATCATAAAATGCAATTTTCTTTGAGGGATTAATATAAATCTTTATAAATAAGTCTTGGTAAAAGAGCGAAGGGTTAGTATGGATTAATGTATTGAAAGCTTTAGTAAAAAGTAAATACATCTTTTAATATATAACATCTGCAGAGCTTAAGACGTTTGCCATCTTCAGCTCATTGAAGCACTGAAGATGAGATTAAACTAAAACAGAAAGAAAAGAGAGAACGAGTTATTCTCTGTGTAACTGCAGTATTACTAGTATGAGTCAGTCTGTCTGTTTTTTAACTGTACTTACTGTACTTTCAGTTACTGTTCTTTCTTCTGTCACTTTATAGGTGCTGACAGATCTGCTTGACATTACATAGAACACCCACCTGTTTTCCAAACAATCACTTTCTTGGTTCAAAAATGATATTGTCAATCACCTCGCACTGACTGCTTACAGTAGAGAGTTGTGCATTACAGTATAAAGTACCGGTCTCTATTTGTTTATTCTCTCCTCAGTGTTGTGGTTTATGCTGGCACTGAGCTTATTAGATGAATGTATCCAGTCCATGAAACACTGAGACTGAATGAACATGTATAAATGGACAAATACACACACGTGTGTGTAACAGGTGAGGTGAGTTCAAAGGTGAGTGATTTCTGTATTTACTTTTGTACTTTGTGCAATATTTATGTATTGCTTTTATTTTATCACTTTATATTCTTAACTAATATTCTTAGTTAAACCTTTTCAGCTTTTAATTTCAATTTAAAACACTATTGTGTAACTTTAAATTGTATGTATAATTTATGGAGGTTTTAAAAAGTCTTTTTTGCTATGGTGCCCTGATCTAAATGATTGCTGATGAGTGAAACAGACCCTACAGTGTTATCTGGCATTATTCACACTGAAGTACATCTGCCACACTCATCAAAACTCAATAAACGTAGACCAGCAGCTGCCCTGAGCAATTGGAAAAATTCACCGCCTGCTGATTGGCTGAAAGTGATCATGAAGGAAGCCTCACTGCCACGGACTGAAGTCTCGCAATATGTTAATGTTATTAAAAACACCATCAGACCAAAATACGTTCAATCTTTTTACGGGTCCCAGTGATCTGTTATGTTCTGTTGCATCTGTCAAGTTTCATAGACAGGTTGAGAATCCTATAGCAAATGTTAAACATTGCCATCAATTGCACTGTATTAGCGAAACTGCAATGCTAGCTCAGAACTGAGACCAGATGTGCCTTCAACAACCTGACATTGATGTATGTGTAGAAGCAGAGCAATTGATCTAAATATATTTATGATGTTACAAATCAGAATATTTTGCGCAGGTTCAAATGGAAGTCAGTCTATCAGTATGTCAGCTGGAATATTTATTTTTTGCGCCACAGCAATGTCACCAAGCATTATAAATCATAATGATGTTTACTTCATCTGAGAAGAATGACAAGCAAAGTCATTGCCAGTGTACTGTTTATCTGCGATTCCCAACGCCATTGGATAAATCTATCTCGGGGTATTTGCATTGCAAATGTGGGTAAGTGGTTTAGGAGTGTCCCTATGCCGGGAATACCAAATCTAGAGCAGATCTCACCGGTGTATGAGGTACGACAGAGGCTTGGTTTCCACCACAACACGCTGCTAAGAATATCAATGACCACACTGCGTTCACTGTCAAAGGTCACATATTTCAAACCATGTGCGTGATGAAATCTTAAAGCATCTCTATGGAGTTGGGGAAAACCCAGTTAGATATTGAATTTATGTGCATAAGTGACACAACTACTCTGTGTGTGATCCGTAATTTGGTTACGTTACTGATAGAATGTGACCTCTGGCACTGCAGGAAAGCCTGCTGTTTTGGGAACTTTTAATCGAGACCTTGGAAAAGCTGTCAAACGAGTAGTTCTGAGACAACTGGTGCACATTTCCATGAAATGAATAAATCATAAATGATAAATCACAGCAGGATTTATCCGTTTTAGAAACTTTGGAAAGTGACAACCCAGATGTCAACTTTCTGTCACGCAAATCCCAATTAAAATGACCTCGTTATTCATTCATTTAACTTCAAAGCCCATGTTGGAACTCTCCTTCCAAGCCTGTCGTAACCTAAACAGTGAGTTTATCTGGGTGGCCAATGGGTTGAACTATTTGTTCTTGCATCATGTAAAGTGCCACAGTTATCAGTCACAGTAAAGCAACTAGGGTCGCTGTGCCACTCTTTGAGGACATTGGCATGTCCCTGTTCCCTGGGGCATTCTGGGTACACGCCATTTTCCCAAAAGACCAGATTGTCACAGCTCGCTCCTGCCACCTCTGGGGTGAGACACCATAAATCAGCCCCCTCGCAAGCCCCCACACACACCCACAATGCACCACTGCAAGATAAACGAGGCCCTGTCAGGACACCAGGAACGGGGCTAGATGTACTTACTAAGAGCCATCACCTTGCCCTGTGACACCAATGCCAAAAGTTTCTCTGTATTTTGTGCCCTTCTCCTCCTCTTATGCAACAAAGCGCTAGCTCTGTTCTTCTGCCAGGCCAGGCATTTACATTTGACCTGAGGACTGCGCAAAAGGAGTGCAGCTGGTAAGTGTACAGTGGTAAGTGTATGTATTATGTGTAAGTGTATTTTGTACAGTGGTAAATGTAAGTGGTTTTCTATAGAGAAAAGGTGTATATATAGCTCATCTTGACACTTTTGACAAGCAACATGCTTTTTTTGTAAATGTGAAGGAACATATTGAAACCATATCAACTAGTCAACTATGTAAGCATTGCTCAAAGCAGCCTCTCAAGAGACATGTCAATGACTCTGTACTACCGTAAACAGCAAAATTAATTGAGTTAATTGAGCTGATTTTGTCTGGGCTGTATGTATTATTTGTACATATGGTTTACGAGGATAGTTCCGGTATACAGTGTGTATATACTGTGCTTAGTGGCTCCACTGCTCTTATCTACTAGTGGATCAGCAGCTAGCAGATAAAACTACACTGATAAGACCTGGGCATGTCTCTTATTTGTGAAAGTGTAAATGCCCTCTGGCGGTGGCAAATTGTATTGCAAGTGTTGCTCTGGCACAAAGGGGGACAACAAAAAGCAGCTAAAGAAAGTTTATGGACCAACTCATAGCTTTTCTAAACTCTTTGGTGCCCTTGTTTGTCTTAAAGATTTAACTTCAAAGAGAGGTCATGAGAACATCAAATCCATGTGTTTCCATACTAATCTGTTATGGATACCCATCCACTCTGAATGCAAGCTCACAGGCTACAGTATTGGAGGAGGAACAGAGAGTTCTGAAGATCTGCCTAAATTCGATGGGATTGTAGGAGGTTTAGGTGGGGGTCGTGCTGCTGCAGAATCAGGGGGCTGTTCGTTTTAATTAGGGCCCAGGCTAGGCAACACAAAACAACTACATCAAAGGTCAGATATACATCAATGGCAGCTGTGAAAATGTCGGCGTGCTCTGGTGGGCCCGGCCCACAGAGCTGGGGTCTAGAAGTAAGAGGAAATAAACCAGGAACCTTTCCACTGCTTAATAAGGACAAACTGATGCCTACAGGTTTATCACTCTAATGGCCAATATACTGCCATGTACTGCAAATACAACAGATGTAGTTGGGAAGAAACCAAAAATATGAGAGAAATGATGAGCTGGAAGAAAAAATAAGAATAGAAAGAAAGATATATGAGACATCCCAAGGCAGTCTAAGCTGGTTTTCTGTTCTTAGTTGTTCTTGTTTGTCGGTTTAAAAGTAATTTTGGGCACTTGGCATCTGGTCAGCCTGAGAGACAAGCTGGTTAGCTAATTTTTGCTGGTTTGTTTAGCTGGTCCCCCAGCCTAGCCAAGCTGGGGTTCAACAGGTTCAGCTGACCTCACAGTCTGATCAGCTACCAAGTGTCTTAAAATCTCTCAGAAATCAGCAATCTTGTCTTATACTGGTTTATGTTTTTTACATGTTAGGTTTTTTAGGTAAAAGATAAAGAGTGAGAACAAGGAAGATAACGTTATGTTTTCTCCCTCAGTCAGTACTCAAAATAAATCATCTCTCCCTTAGCATATATGATTGACATGTTTTGAGTCCTCTCAGCAGTCTTAAACCTGTTATATTCATTTTCTATTTTACCACTTCTTTTTATGCATGTATCTCTTTTTATTATATCTACCATCTCCACTGTATTGATCAACACATAAAGCCACAATAGTTATCTTTGTGTCTGTCTTACAGATTCTGAAAATGATGTCTCTGCTGCATATTTTAAGCTTTGGCTGTATGCAGTACAACCATCAACAATACAAAAGGATTTACAACTAAAACCAGACAAATTTACAAAATTTAAGACTGCTGTCTGTCAGAGTGAGACAGCATTACATTTTCTCCCTGTGAGATTCACTTTTCTCACATGTACAAGACAACAAAGCACTTTAGAGTTATATAAAGACAATTATGTGCATCTTAACCCAACAGGACACCTCAACATTTTTTAGCACTAAATGGCCTGTTTTGTCTCACAGAAACCAGCACCTGTTACTCATATTTTCTCTCTCTGTTATAGTAACAGTTCTTCAAGCTAGCTTGCCTGACTGTTGCTGTTGTACGCTGTTGTTGTATTTTCCTTCAGGGTCATACTGATGGTAAACTACACTTTTCCCACTGGGGCAACCTCTCAAGTGTAAAGTTGGTAGTGCAGTGTTGAGCTTTTTGGATGAAACAATGTGTAACCTAGCTGTAGGAAACACACACCACACTGTCCGTTCAGCTTGTCCCCACGAGCCCTGCAGGCCTGGAAAGTTAATTGATTTGTGTTCTGTTTTCCTACACTGTGTTTGATGCTTCTGTAGATGGATAGATCATAAAAACCAGCAAGAGTGAGATGAGCAGAGAGAAAGAAAGTGGAGGAGAGTAATTGAGGGGACAAGAGAGAGTTTAAACAACAGTTCAAGTGACTGAAGATAAACGGTCTCTGCTATAGAAAAAGACAAAGTCTCTGTTTCTAAATGAGAGCAGGACTCAATGATAGGCTAGTCAAGTTGAGCTGGTCAATTTATTTCACTTGTACCATACAAATATGGAAAAGAATGAGTGTGTCTTTGTAAAAAATGCTTCATTATACACTGCAGAAGAATAAGACCAAAAATTAATGCTAGCCATAAATATTACATGTGCCCCTGGCAAGTAAATAAACAAAGATACTCAAACATTAGCCTGTAATCTTATAAGGAACTGTAGCAAATACATTTCAAGTTTTAAATTGTTAGTTTAAGTTGCAAGTAATCTGAAACTACCACTGTAAGCTGTACATTTCAAATCAAACATAAGCAAATCGCCTACTGAAAATGTGTTGCGACTTCTGATAGATAATGATCTACCTAAGGAAAATAGTCTATTTTTTAACAAAATGCACAACAGAGTTTCCTAACAATATTAAATATGACAAATGATATGATTACTCAATTTTCTCAATCATCTGCTATTGGTAGATGTGTGAAAACGTTCATTTTGATCCCCCAAACCTGTCATGAGGTTTACACCATTGCAAATTCTAGCCATGATCATTGTTGTTTCGAGCAGCTGAAAGTCAGAATGACGCAAAAGAGAAGACCTAGATTGTCTAGAAGGCAACAGGATTTCATTCTGAAGATGACCTCTGGGCTGCTGACTATGAAATATGATATAAGCCTGTGTGTGCTCAGTAATCAGAGGCCTGGGGCCCTGTGGCTCCTGTATGTGTCAGTGCCCATCAGTGTACCGGCCCCAGGATGCTGCTAGGCCTGCCTGTCCCACGCTATTCTGCTGTCACAGTGATTGTCCCCCAGCCAGTTGGCCTTCATCCACCTGCACACATGGAACGCATCACAGAACATCTCCAGAAGGTACGATGTGACAGCCACAAATGTTGTGCTGTACACCGAATGAAGTGTCTGCACTACCCCACGCTTGAATTTAAGAACTTGTGTCTTAGCATTGCACATCCTTCAACTTGTCCTTAGGCGCAGCTGATGATATATTCAGATAATGCAGAATGCATGAAATAAACATTCTCATATCTACAGCTGAAATCTGGTCCTCCAAGATGGTGCTGACAGTAAAGTTGAGCTCAAACCCATGAGTGTATCTGTTAACTGTTTTGTGAAAGTTTTACATTTTTTGAGCACAGAGATAAGCAAGCTAACAACCGAGAGGGACAGTGCAACAAAAGCTGCAAAGATTTATCTTGTTACTTTCATACTTAAAGATACAGCCATCAATTGCAGATACAGTGCTGTTTGAAGTAATAAAAAATATTGATACAAGTTAATCACAGACACCTTTGAGAAAACTCCAAAAATACGTGTATGTGAATTACACTGACACTGTAAGATATGAAAGATATTAAAGACCGGCAGTTGTCATACTGTAGCTACACAGCAATTCCATAGCAACACAGTGAGTAAAACATTGATGTAGAAACTTCTTGATGTCTAGTTTTCCACTGCAATGAAAAGGCCTATCTTGGCTGATTGAAGAGACTGGCTCACGGAACAAAAAGACATGTCAAACTTCCACAAATCAAATCTTCCTCAAATCCCTAATCCTGGCAGTGCAATATCAAGAGATTTTTTTGTTCCCGTACCAGGTTTGAGAAAATGGGAATATTGTGATGGCTGGGATTTTAGCAGTGGGGGTGTGTGTGCTATGTGTGTGTGGTTGTTCGGGGCAGCGTCGGGTTAAATGAAAAGAAGTGATCTTCCGCTGCGTGCTGGAGCCGTGACTGATTACAGGCGGGAAAGTGGAGGCAGGACTCTGTGGAGTGGGAATGAGGCAGAGATGAGGGAACAGTGTGTTGCTGTATAGTGACTGACTCGGCAAAGGTGCCTGGGGCTCTGGGTGTATTACACAGCCAGTGACAGCAAGAGCAGATACGCTTCACAGGGGCCGCTGAGACTACAGCCACACATAAAGACGGCTAGAATATGAACACAGGAGTTTCATTAAATGACAGCTTTATCCTTCACCTTTTTGCTATTCATATTCTGTGATGCACACTCTTATTGTCTCTTGTATAGCCCTATATGAGACTACATGTATGCGGTGTCACTGTTATGCATAGAGTGTGTATTGATTGGGTTAGAAGTACATTTCAAACCGAGCGAGGTGGTACGGAGAGGTTTGCATTAGCTAAGTGGTGAAAACGAGATTCGACAAAAGCACTTCCCTCCTACCACTTTTATTGTGTCCTTGAGAAAGACTCTTGACCTCTGAAGGCTCTGGGGGTGTCGCGTAATTGCCCCGTGCTTTAAACCCATCCTCCTGTCTGTGCGAGATAAGAGAAGGTGCTGCCAAGATAAAAATATCTCTGTGTCTGTGCAGGACAGACTAAAAGTGCTCCAAAAATCACAAGCCCTGTTCACACTGGCTCTGTTCCAAAGTCTGGTGAGCTGCCCCGCTGCCCCGCTGCCCCGCTGCCCCGCTGCCCCGCTGCCCCACTGCTTATGTGACTGCTCTGAAAGTTTTGTCATTTTGGTCTGCTTCTATTCATTTTGATGGTCAATCAGTGTGTTTTCTCTGACAGCGTCCCTTATTGTGAGCACTTCTGTTGAATATTTTCAGTTCTAACCCTGAAACATTCAGTCAGTCACATCCCAATAAATGCAAACAAAATATTTAGATTTACATTTATGAATTTATCTAAAGGGACATACAGGGCATTCAAGTTACACAATTTATCGATGTGTGGTCCCTGCAAATCGAACCTGCAACCTTTGCACTACTAACGCTTTACCAACTGAGCTACAGGAACATAATGCTTGTGTTGCCCAAACAGCTGACAAATTACTACTATTACTAGTACTACTACTACTGCTACTGCTATTAACTACTACTACTGTAAATAATAATAATGTAAATGGTTTATGTGAACTAGTGGTTATTTTGGTTAAACAGGAGGTGGGGGAATTCATGTTGTCTGAAATGCAGTAACACATATGACACTGCCATAGAATTTGGCTAAACTGAGGTATCTTAAGAAGCAGCATAATTCAGTTGTGCACTTTAATCCATTAAAATGCTGTCCCTGTAGGAAGCTCATTGTTTTAAGTCACATTTTACGGCACTGTTTTAAATGTATCCTTCACATTCAGACACTAAGCACATAACAGAAGCTACTAAAGGCTTAAATAAGTTTCTGACGGCTGAGCAGGTTGTCGGTGTTCCTCAGAGCACAGCTAGCAGGCAACTCAGAGATAGAAGCAATACCAGAATCTGCAAAATAGACAGAGGGGTGACAGCTAGGCTTTGGTTGAGGTGAATGAAAGCATATGCTTGGTTTTAAACAGAACAGCCTGAATAGCAGTGGTCTGATTGTTCAACAAGCACATGGCCCGAGTCTCTCTAAGACTGCATTGGTGGGGTATACATTATTCAACAGTCCCAGGATGCTTTGCTGATGAGCCCTGGTGAAAGAGCTTGGAAAGTGGAATAAAGAGAGCGAGAAAGTGAGAGACATGCAAGAGAGGGATACCCATTTAATTTCTGGTGAATAAAACAGGAGCTTTAACAATACTGTGAGGGCACCAGTAGAGTTTTGGTTTCTTATTGTGCGGTTGTCTTTGAGTCCCTGGCAAAGATTTTTTTCTTGGCTTAGAAGAAGAGATTGTGCTGTCAGGTTCTTGTGTCTTTTCCAGGCAGAGCTGGTGGTAACAAAAGGAAAAACACATCAATAAATACCAGTTAAACGAAGAGATCAAAATATTTCTAAATACGCAATGACAAGCTGATGTGTTCCACACAGCCCTGGGTGGAACAATAGGTGCATATAACTTGTCTTTGAAGGAAGCAAAAGGAAACCAAAGGCCCTTTGATTTGTGTGTGAAACAGGCAAGGACAGCTTTTTTTTCAAGCAGGAGTGAATGTTGTAGTACAGGACATACAGGCTGCAAAGTCACTTCAAACGTGGTTCTACTCTTACTGGAGTGCCTTTTAAATATCTTATGTGTATAATGAGAGTCAAGCTAATATCCATCATTTCCTGTTCCTTTTAACCTCAATGTTCCATTTATACAGCTCACTGTACTTGTGAGATTAAGTGTGTGTGTGTGTGTATCAAGTTCTGCTTAAGATGTGTGTTTCACTAAGAATAGTAAAACCTGAAATCACCTATATTTTGGGGACCAGCCAATAGAAAATGCCTCAATAAACTTGTTAAAGCATGCACACAGTTTTTATGATGGCTAGATGTGTGGGGGGGTGGCTTAACCACATATTGGGGACAAATTTGTCCCTAAAAGTCAGCAAAACCTGACAAATCGGACATCCTTATTTGTAAAAACGCTATGAAATATAGTAAATAAACTGTTTTTTTAAATGCTTTTTAAGTTTATTGTTAGGGTTAGAGTGTGGGTTGGGGTTAGGTTATATTGTTTAGAACTAGTCGTGTATACAATCAACAGAAATCTATTAAATGTCCCCATTTAGATAAGTAAATGTGTGTGTGTGTGTGTGTTTGTGTGTTGCTAAGGTAGGAGAACAGATAAGTGTGTGTGACAGTCAGAAGCATAAGGCATTTGTACTGTGCACTATGTTCAACACACGCACAAAAATGTGTGACAGCACTTGTTGGTTCTGATACAACAAGTGTATTTGCATGTTGATCTACCGTCTTCATGTACCTGCAATGAGACTGCAAATGGAAAGGAGCCAGAACAATGGAACTATAATAGGTTCTCTTTAATAGATTTCAGGTGGCCTGGAGGCTGTTGTATTGTTTTGACTTCAATTGAGTTAATTAGGATGATGTCAGCAAATGCTTAAGATATTTCTCTCTCGTTCTCTCTCTCTAGCTAACCACCTTTGTAAAATTGTGAATCAGTTCAATATTATCCAGGCTGAGGCAGATTGTTATCATTAACAGTCTAGCAGGCACAGGCGCTGCTTGATTTTTAAAAAAGGGGAATCCTAGGAGACCAGCACTATTCAAATGAAGGGCAGGATTAACAAACAATTATCGCAAGGTCCCCCAGATGGTAATTAAGCATGTCTATAGGTACTCCTAAAGCCGTCAAGCGATTCGGCAGGCTATTTAAACAAAGTAAACCATCCAGACGTTTGAAAAGGTGAGGCATGCAAAGTTCAAGCTAAGGTTATGTGTGAATTGCTATGCGTCTTGATTAGGATTTTGCCCCAGGGTGACGGAGCTGTTAAGAAACATAACCACGAACGACTATTGAACAGCAAGTTCCTTTTTCTGATCCTCATTCAGCGGCTTTCCATGTTATGTAACTGTGATTATGGAGCGCCACTGTCTCCATGCGCCATGGGAGCAGCCTAAGAATTATACTAATGTTCAGAAGTGACAGCTAGTTTCGTGATCCACGCTAAGTCGTTCTGTGTGACAAAACGTTGCATAAACCTAAATGTAAAATTAAGTTTTTCATGCATCACTGAGTCTGTGACCTCATCTTTCAGTATCCCCCACTCCACAACACCTATTAAAATGCACACAAAACAAACAAACAAAGTACATTCTCCAAGGGACGAGAAAAGAAATTTCTTTTATCTGCATCAACCCTCTTAAATTACCTTTGTAAAAAGAAATATTTAGAGTAAAACACTCGGCTTTTGAAAGTGAACAAATCGATTTTATTGCATGAGTAGCTAATTTAATTGTTTTGTCTTTTGTGTGCATTTGAAGTCACCCATTCAAAACTCTTACCAAAGGGTCACAAGCTCCTAAAAGTGCCCTCTTTCTGTCACGTCATGCTCTACCTAACCTCCTCTCTCAGTCCAGGGCTGACAACAGCAGAAGTAGAGCAGTTTCAAATATGTTCTTAATCTGAACTATTCGGTTCAGGACAATTTCCTTATTGTACCTCTCTGCTCTGCTGCCTTCTCCATCACTTGCCTGACCAGTCTGAAATAATACAAGCTAGCCAGGAACCCTGGGTGTCCCTCCTCTATTAATACACATTTATGTGGGACCAGAAGTCAGAGAGTGTAAAGTATGTGAAAGAATGCTGGTGTTTCTAATCCACCCTGCCCCCTAAAGGGGAAAGCAATATGAAGAGGTTGCAGGACTTTTCCAAATGGATAAAGGTTGGGTATTCCTGATGGGGGCAGGAATAATGGCTTGGCTGGAAGGAGCCAAAAAGCAGCAGGACTGTCGCATCTGTGAAAGCCTTCATTAAATATCTGAAAGGCTGTGAAATTCTTTGTGGTACTGATGGGTAGCTGTGGGCTATTTGATCCATAGGAGAGCACTTTGGCTATTGTATTTAGTGCCTGAATAACCTCTGCTGTGCTTACACATCTTAATGTGACTTGGAATTCAAATTGCTAACACTTACTTAAATTGTTCTTTGTATGATCTATAAATGCCCCCTCCTAAACAATGTTATTAGCACATTAATCATTTTAACAGACTTTATAAAACTGTTGACAGTTTCATGGTTCATCGACAATTAATCTGAAATGTGAAACATGGATTACTGCAGAATCTTCTGCAACACACAATTACTTCCTCATCAGTCTTCTGCCAATGCGTATCTAGCATTTCACACTTTCATTCGGTTGTGTATACAGCAAGGCTATGTTTGACATGCATATTATATGGGAAATCCACCCATTGACTTTCAGTGATTGAAAATGTGAATGCATCGCACACTCTGATGCTTTACACCCACTGATACGAATTAACCAACTGGCAATCATCATGGTCCTGGCAAAACTCGCAGATCCAAGCAGATCCAAAAGGTAACAGCCAAAAAATCAAAGCTTTAAAAGGCAATGATGTCAAACCTCAATATGATCCACTGCCCCTTAAAAATACAATGCAGTCGGCACTACAGTGCTCAGACAAACAATTCCACTCCCTCAAGACTTCACTTCTTTACAGATAAACTAAAGTGGTCCTTTCTAGAAGAAGAAGAAAGCTTTGTCTTCTCTGCCTGTTGCACTTTAAAACTGTATAGTCCTGATGTTGTGCTGGTCTATGGATGTGATTTCTTTCTTTTAGATAAGGGCCGTGAACTATAAGGGTTAAACAGGGTGGCAAAAGCCCAGAACAGATCCAAAATTTCAGAATTACATTCCAAAATGCTATGGATTGCTCTATTGGTGGACCATATATTAAATGACACTTGATGCAATTATAAATAATTACCAGAGCTGGTGAATTGAGGACAGATACAATGACACACAGAAGTTAGACCTACAATAGTTTACCAGTCTGAAATCCCTGGGAGAACAAATGGAGGAGCCAGATGTTAAAAGAAGCAGCTTAATTGTCATCTGCATAATATCATCATTCACTGCAGCAACTTTGTGTTTGTATGCAAGGGTTATGTTCCCATTAATGATCTCATTAATTTTCTTTGGGTATTCTGGGTATTTCATTCTAGTACTTTCAAAACAAGTACTTCAGAAAACCGAGCACAACAACTTGAGGGGCAGCCTTAACTGAAATATAAACATACACTGCCAGAATGTGCATTTTTTGTAGCATCAGCTTATCACTGGGACAGTATTCTCAAAGGGTACATCTGCTGTACCTTTTAGCACCCTAAAGGGGTACTAATATGTACCCCTAAGGGGTAGACGAGATACCAAAATACATTTCTGACTGATGTTAAAAGACATCATTTCAGGATGCTGCCCCAGTAATAAGCTGAAGGTACATTTTTTCGCACATCTGTTCGTACAAGCACAATGTTAACTGGTTTCTTTTTCACATCATATATTTTGATGTGATGATATATTTTGACATTATAATGAAGAAGAAACTGTGAGAAATAACTGCGAGGGAAAAAAAATCAAAAGACAACAGCTGTCAGGATTTAATGCTTTGTTCTTTTGTTCAATTTCACATATTGTATATAAGTAAAATCGGAGCGGCTTGTAAAACTGCCATTCAGAAAAAGGTTCATTTCCTGCCTTGCATACCTGGAAACAAACACAAATGCTGCACAAATTGGCCCCTTAAAACACGGAGTAGCACAGGGTGCAGCTAAATCCATGAGCTTAGCATTAGACCCTCAAATAGCCTCTCAAGCAGAGAGCATAAGCAAGTGGGTTTCTGGAGTTTATTATCATCACATTTATTCTGTGTGGAGTTTCAGTCTTGTTTCTCATGCACAGAGAGAATTTACTTTGGAAAAGGTATCTGAGATTTTTCCCTTTTCATTATCAGGTCTGGGCAAGCTAACATATTTTCTTGGTGCATGTTTAACTTCAAATTACACATTACCTCTAACATTTGCTTTTTCATTACATTTCATGTTTGATAACACCTTTAACAGTGTCTTTCTTACACGTCACACTATACTTACTGTAGTATTAACAGTAAATTATGCATAATTTCATGCAATTAACCCTAAAACCAACCCAAATCCTAACCCTCCAGTAAGTACATGTAATCAATATCACTCGAATATGACTTAAATGTATAATTACACTGTAACAAGGACACCTTAAAATAAAGTGTAACATGCTACTACATGGCAGGCACCATTGTGACAACTTACCCCACATAGTGTGACAACTTGCCCCAAATGATTGTTTAAAATGACCGGGATCCTTCATTTCTGGTGTAAACGTTCAATAGCTTTTCTTTTAGAAAAGACTTACAGATAGGGTGTGTTTTCAAACTATAAACCAAACCTGAGGAATATTCACTGAAGTAAAATGTGTGAAAACTAGCCTCAGTCTACCCTGTTTTGCATTGTAGTAAACATGGCAGTCACACCACACATTGCATTGCCATAGCCTAATTAATCTGTGCATGAACTGGCTGTATTTGTATCTGCAGTGATACAGTAGGGAGGAGGCTGTGGCCACTGGCATTCTCATTCTTCTCATTCACCTGCTGATGAGTCGTTAATCCTGCCCCGCTGTGCATTTAATTCCCTCTTAACTAGAATGCAAATACATCTAATAAGGTTAATATTCAGGAGATGTGCACATCAGACCAGAGTTTCTAAGAAAAGTCAGGTTTATGTGTAGTCAGCAAGCATGCAGAGTGGCACTGGCCAGGGTCTTTTATATTTTTAACCCTTTACTGTCTCTTCTGTGCTGCTCTAATCATCCATCATGACTGTATGGCGCTGTGCCCACAACATGTAAAACAGGGGCTGTACGTGGTCAGTATGTTAACATGCAGCTGGTATAAGAATCCATATAAGAGTTGGGCTTGGACTCATTGCTGCACAGCGCAGTGAATCCACAGTTTTCCCTGTAATAAAATGTGTGACCTCCGGGCATGGTGTGTTATGTATCATGCGTGTATTTGAGCATTATAGGACAAAACTGTAAGCATAATGGGTCGCACTACAGGGGGGCAGTAGCAGGTAGAGTCTGCTGGTTTGTGGACATTACAGAGAGAAGTTTGCCCACTGCTCTGGACAACAGCCACGGCTTGACATAGTGCTACCAGCAACACAGTGCAAGAAGGTTAAGCTCACCTTAATAAAACGTTTAGTATGGTTTTATCCATCAGTTTAAATATAAGTTTTACAGTAAGTGTTTGCTGTAAACCAATGCAAGCCAGACAAATAAACATTATGAAATGGACAACTGCTCTAAAACTCTAAAATTCTGATTGGATGAGCTCTGAAAGCCATTGTAAAATGACCAAAAACACATTCCTGTAATCAACATCCTATAATAAATATTTTTATCTCAATTATCATGGGATATTGGTTTGTTGTGCTATACCGTTTTAAAACCCCACTATGGTAAAACTCCTAACCTCTCTTGGCATATTGCTTAAACAGGCCCACAGTCAAAAATCTACAGTTACGTCGAGGACAATAACTGACATCCTGCAGATTGATGTACATCATAAGGTGATATCTTTTAATCGCAGCTTGGAAATATTACGCTATGGACTTCCTTCTCCTATGCCATGATTGATAGGTTTGGTAGAAATGAAAGGCTAAACTCGGATATCAGGAAGAATGATTCCCTGTCAACTGTTCTTTAAAACTACGAGAAGGCACCGAGGAGTCATTTCTCTTGGGGCCAGGTGAGCAGAGGCAGAGGAAACTGGAGAGATGAAGGGTTAGACAGACACGGCGAGCCATAGAATCTGAATCAATACTGTTTGTGGAGAGAGGATGATTGGGAAAACAAAAGTAATCCGCTGTTATGTCTTTCTTCTCATCCAGTTTTTCTTGCATTAGAAGCCCAGATCTGCTCCTTTCATTGCAATGACTTTTGCTTGCCCTTGATCGCAAATGGCATCAGCTCATTTTTAAAGATGTACGGCATGGCTGGAGGAATCTTGCGCTTATATATTTATGTTTAAAATGTATTGCGGTATAACTTTGCGTGCTTTTTTCAATAAATGCTTCACAAAGTAATAACTAGATGATGGCCGTATTTCCATAATAACAGAGCAAGGGGAATGAGTTTTAACCGTGGACTAAATCACTTTGGTAGCTGGTTTAGACACTATTACTGTAATCAGGCATTAGATTAAAAGGGAGAACATGCATATTTATGTTGTTAATAATGCATGTCATGGTCAAATGGAGTCATAAAATGCATTAAACAATTTCCCATTTATCTGTTCTAATGAAATATTAAATTTTTCCTTTGCTGTTTGTCTGAGTGTGCCCACTTTAAACCAATTACATTCAGCATGGAAATGCCCTCACAATAATGCTCGAAAATACATAATCAGACATACTTTATGCATTTTGTTTGATGCTAATAGCTGTAAATCAGCAGATTTGGACACTGTGTGTGCTGAAGCACATTTTATGCTTCTCTTCACTTTCCATAGGAGTGTAATAAACATTATGTTGCCTTCGAAAAACCTAAAATGCATTTTGGAGTTAGACACCACATGTTAACTGCCAAATACCAACAAGCACACACACACGTTGGGCTTTTAATGTTTAAAGGGGACTTCCCATAGATATAATTGTTTTTGCACTGTATATTGTATCCCCCCACACCAACCCTACTCTTAACCATCACAAAAACTTTCTGCTAGTTTATATTTTACTAAAAGATGATTCTGTATGATTTATAAGCAATTGTTTCCTCATGGGGACAAAAAAATGTCCCCACAAGGTTAAAATTAACGGTATTACTATAATTGTCAGGACATTTGGGCCCCATAACATTGTAAAGAAGCAGGACCACACACAAACACACACACAGAATGCTAGACTCTCTCTTGCTGGAGCAGACTCAGCGTATTTGGGCAGCCCAATTGTCTAAGAACAGGCTCTGACCACAGAGCACATAATTGGTTCTTAACATATTGCAGACCTATTGCCTGCTTAGTTTTTTTCTCTTAAAAGTGCTGCTATGCTTTCCTAAACTATAATTTTTCTAGCAATGCCAAGATCATGGGTTTGATTCCCAGGTAAAATATAACCTGGAATTTAGGTACTGTATGTTGCATTGGATAAAAGCTTATGCTTAATACATAAATGTAAATATAAATTCAAGTCAAAGCTAGTGTTTCATATACATGCAGCATAAAAAATGCATTTGCATAATTACAAATAATATTTTTATACAACCGCTGTGAGGTAAATAAATATTGCATGCCATCTCAATGCATATTTTATTATATACAAATCAGTAAACAAACATTAGACACACAAGTTTAATGGTGTAAGCAGATTGCACATTTTTATCAAGAAAATCTGGACACATCCTATTATAAATTTTAGCAACCTAGCTATATGAGTAACAAATAAACTTGTATCAACAACCTTTCAACCACAATTGTCTCTCTTATAAATATCTTTTATAAAAATAAACTACACAATGAGTGACGTGATGCATATTTTCAAAATACCACACAAAGTTAATGGTCTTGTAATCATCTGCCTCATTTACACAGATTAATTAACCATTTACATCAGTGCCTACAGAAGCCACCCACGTCACTGAAAAGAATCAAATGAAAGTAAAAGAAGTTTAATTGTGTTGCATATGTTGCCTATTTAGTTTAAATGCTTCTGCATGAATAAGTCTTTATTATATAGTTTGCATTTCACATAAATGTACAGCTGGTGTCAATAGACTGTGTGATCAGTTAAGGCAAATTTTACCCATTCGGTTTAAATAGACAGAGTTTTGTCCCTTGGCTAAGCTAAATGACAGCAAATCTGTCCAGAGCGGCTAAAAATCATGACCTGCATCTGTGGAATAACAATAGCTAAACAACCGGTGTGATAAAATTTCCGACTTGGCATAAGGGGGAATAATGGCTAATAGAGAAAGTGAAGTTATAAAAAACCTGCAGGGACAGCAGTTTTGTCATCACCTCTGCAACAGAGGCCAGTCGCGGACAGATTCGGGGTGAGTTGTAATATCACTGTGAGGTCCAACATAAGTGCCATGTTTTTATGAGTCACGGGCCAAAGTGATGACCTACGTCCTCATTACAAAGGGCTATGAGGAGCATGCTTTGTTGAAGTGGAAAATAAAGGCAACCATCCAACAATAGCACACACACACAGGCAGGTACACTCAAACAGTCAGCAAGCAGAAGCCCTCTTGTTCTCTGCTTTGAAATGGAGTCTGCGGGCCTGCCCGAGCAGATTGTTAGGCACACAAGATGTCCCAGGGACAGTAAATCCAGTCACTGCTTGGATCAGTCACTCTGTGCATTTCAATTCAAGATATTCAGGCACAAATCTGTCAAAAGCAGAGGAGAAATAATTAAATAAAACAGCAGTGAGCTGTGATTGAAACAGGCAAAAGCAAGTATGGCCATTCAGCCGAGGAGATACAATTCCTGCGTTGAGTTTGCAAAATAATTTACCACAACATGTCTACATTTTCCTCTCTTATAATTAGGCGCCTCAACTGGTAAAGAACATGCCAGAAACATGTCAGAGCTCTCCTGCATACAGAACGAATATGAATGCGGTATCACAGGATTTCTGTGACATTGTATGTAAAGTAAGTGATCAGAAAGTTAAACTGCAATAAGAGTCTAAGTCCTCTATGGACCGAAAATAACAGAAACTGGTATTCACCCAGCAACCACTCAGAACACCCTAGCTATCACCCAGTGCTCTAGCAACCACGGTAACCAGATAGCAACACTCTGACAACTGCAGACAATCCTAACATCACCCATATTTTCTTAAAAACAAATATATAAATCTAGTTTGTAGTTATTATTGTCATCATTCTGGATTTAGCTTGTCCCTATCTGCAAAAAATAGAAAAATATTGCTGTAACCAGATGGTTCTAGATTTGTTAAGAGCTGTTATCACATACGCATAAACTGAAATATAATAAAGATCAGAACAACATTTTAATAAGATGCCGATGTCTCTGTGGCAATGGAATACTTAGCATGCAAATTAATAGTCTGGTTGATGAATTCATTTTGGGTTTTGTTTATGTATATTAGAAAATGAGAACTTTAACACTTAATAACACACTTTAACGCATAATTTGGCATAACAAAAAGCAAGTACAGCAAACTCTGTGACTTCAGTGCATTAACAGTTTAGTGTGCTGTATCCTCCACTTTCTGAAAACAAAGCTTCTTAACCCAGAGTGTTGCATTCTGACTGCATATTGCACACTGTAGAGGGGAATCGGTGTCTTTTAAAGGGAGAAAACTTGAGAAAAGACATAAGTCATTTAAGAAGGCAGGAAACACACAAAAGATTAGCTGGTTCTGCACTTTGCCCAACAAAGGCCAGGTTTCAAGAGTCATGCAAGGAGCTTTTAAAGCAAAACAACCAGTCTACCACACAACTTATATTAGAATCACAGCCAGTTTTCACCACACAATATTTGTGAGGGACCTGAATGAGATCTGCTGTACACATTTAACCTTGTGTTTCAATCACTCACTATTTAAAGAACAATGCTGACATACTCTGAACCAACTGTAAAGACTGGTATATATTCTCTTACATCTCTTATTTTCTGATTCCATTTTGTGCACAGCCACCATAATTTCATAGAGACACTCTAGTTTATCCTAAACTATAAATATACAGTGTCTGTTTGATTAAAACATTCCATTACTGTACCCACTGTTAACCAATTAAGGGCTTAATATTCTTTCTTAATAATCTTATTCAATATTTATTGACCCTCACCAGGTTTCATTTGATTACCTGTTTTCTGTGGAACACCAGCAGTTTTTGTTGTTGTGATGGCTGCAAAATGTCCAAGTTGTGGTAAAATGGTTTATTTCTAAAATGCACCACTTGTATGGTAGAATGGACCACTTGTATGGCATATTCCAAATCTTTGTCTTCAGATTACTGCTCCAATATATCTTTAATACAAACATATTAACACTGTATTGTGATTAAACAAACTTTTGTGTTTTGCATTATTCAAACATGTCATAAATGTAAAGATGGCGGCAGCTTTGATGGAATCCTCAGGTGAAAGGTGAAAAGTTAAGGGGGGCAGAATAAAAGTGGCTCTCATGAAACCAGCCTGACACATCATCATCCACAAAAGCTCTTTACACCTTTGATGGCCACTGGCCCATAATTCAGGCCCCTGACGCAATTTCACTCTATTTGTTTCTCAGGAACTGGATGTAGTGTTTAAGATGAGGTTGATAATCCCCACATAACAGTCTTTAATCGGCCCGGCAGTGCAACGTTTGACCTTGGGGTGAGGTTGTTGTAGCGTGGATAAGAAGTCAATTTAACCATGTAGATGGAAGCTGAAGATAATGAATCCATATTGGAGGAGACAAATGTCCCAGTGGGCTGAGTGTTGAGCGATTACTCAGTGTAATGCAAGACAACTGATCAAATCACTGAGGGATGATATGCAGTTTATTAGTTCTCATGAGTTACATCAGAATCAAACATGCCAACAGATTCTCTTACTCCGCTGGTATAAAGTAACACAATTGAATTTAACCAAATACAAGGTCAGAATCACCCACAGTGTCATATACAATTCCCTATATGAATATTCTTATGGCAAAGCTATTGGATAAAAAGCTATTTATTATTCTAATGTAAAAAAGATTGCACAATAAGTTTCTGGAGACAGGAGTCCTAGACTGAATGTTTATATTTTTCAAGACAAATGGTTTTTAATGTACTTGAATTTTGTTAATAATAAAAATATAATGTAGTGCAGCCTTTATATACTATGACTCCAAAGCAATTGGAAGTGATATGCAGCATTCAAATAGATATATGGGTTTATATGGGATTCAGATATATGGGATTATATGTAGAAAAATATTACACACTGTTATGACTAGCACGTTCAACATGACGCCTGTCTCCCGGCTGACATCACAGACGTGTCTGAATATTAAACATACTCTTCTATGTGGAAATATACACTGAAAATGAAAATATACACTGTACTTTCAGCCTAAAATTGCTTTCTGTTAGGTGACCTGTAAAAATGACATTTATTTATTTATTTATTTTAAGAACTTTTAAATGAAAAAGATAGAAAAGCACAAAAAATCCAATATGTGTATTAGAAGGTTTATTAAATGATTCCATGATCAAGCTTGATTTATGTGAAGTTTTTGTTGCTTACTCTTTTGTGCTGCAAGATTTCCCAGAATGCCCTCTGCATCATCAGCTCAACAGCCTTTGAAGTAGAGAGAACTTGAAAGCGGCAACCTTGACATTTTTTAACCGTGTATGTGTGCGCATTGGAGGGAACGACACAAATAACACTATCAATAACTCTAAGAACTAATACCGGAAAAGCTTTGAGTTTGCCAGTGGCACACAGAGTCTTCTTGCAATTGCAGGCTGTTCCTATGGACCAGTGATGAAGAAAAGTAAAGGAATAATGGAGAGAAAGAATGCCCCAGTGCTCCAGCTTCACTCAGCCCTTAGACACAGATGCCTGAGGGGCATTGAAAGAGTGTGAGAACAGGAACAAAAAGGAACGCGAGGCATCCTTCCCTTTGAGCTTGTTATCCAATAATATTAGCCTGAAGAGATTTACACTTCTTGCTGGTGGTCCAACAAATTTCAATCTCTGAATCTGAATCAGACACTGTAACTGCATCAGATGTCCCCTTCACCCCTTCAAGTGCTCTATCGATTCTGTTAACTCGATTTGTCTTGGTGTTGCACTGAATGGCCAAAAACATGAGTCAGTCCAGAGCTCTGTAAGATGAACAAACCTCTCTATGACTAAGACAGTCCATCAGATGGGCGAAATCCGAATGGTTAATGGTCATGTACACACTGCAGCTAAATACAGTTGTCACTTCACTTCTGATGAATCCAGTTCTGTGCACACTGAGTTTGGGAATTCAAGACCATATTCCCTCCCAAACATTCAGGTACTGAGAACCAAATTCATCCATCCATTCTTTAAACCCACTTGTCCTCCTCAGGGCCACGGGGGGCTGGAGCCTATTCTTGCATTTTGGGCCATAGGTGGGGTACACCCTGCATAGATGGCCAGTCTAAGAAACAAATTCATGTTAAATCTATATGACATTAATTAAACAAAATTTCAACAACTTAGTTGTGATATTTTTTTGCCACTGACAGCTCATCTAAAGTGTGGCACTAGAAAAACCACACAGAGGTACAATATGTCATGACTCACACAGATTTATACTCTCTCCATTATAGGTACGCCTACCAACCTTGAGAAGTCTAACCCAGGCACCACAGTCCAGAGAGTGCATGCACCTTAAAGTGATCGTTCACCCAAAAAATGAAAATGATGTCATTATTTATTCACACTAATGTTCATGCCTGTGCTATTATTGTGGTATCATCAGCCAATCTGCATTGAGAGGACCTGAGCCCATTTCACTGTAACTTCGCAGCTGTTACTCACATGACATTTACAGCTTAAGGTGATTGTCTCAAAAGTTTCTTTGCTCCCATTGTGCAACAATCCAATAAAGCAGAGCAAATCTGTACTACAGCAGCCAAGCAACTGCTATAGAGATGAATGGGAATGCTAACAGATGTCAGTCTTTCTCCCGATATTATAAACTTCCTTGGCTTCACACCATCAGAGTTACATTAACACGCTCATCTGTTAATCTCAAATTAATTTCATGAAAACCAGATACTCTGTCATTGATATGTTATCTCTTACTAAACAGTATCGATCTATGTCCATGAATATGAACAAGCTACTGTTTAATGGGCTGAAAACCAGCACACGCAGTGAGGTATGACCGCCACTTGTCCAGAAAAATACTGAATAAGCGGAATACCGCCAGAAGGATTATGGTGTCAAGAGATAACATTTTAATAAGACTTTAATCTCCACCGGTTTTGGCACGTAATGGAAAACTTTACAAGAAGTTTAACAGCCATAGCGGAGCGCAACACCTTCAGCCCCCATGTTAATATCGGTTCCGTCCTCCGTGAAAGCACCATGCTTATGTACAGAATTTAATTAATCCACATGCTCATAATTCAAGGTCGAGACGGGTCATTGAATATGCGGGAACGAGGGGATTGATAGAATGGAAGGAGGGGGTTCAGGAGTGATTGTCTCCTTACAGTTAAGAGATAATTTAGGCAGTTATTGATTTTACCCTGAACTTCTGCTAGGATCGCCACTGGTTTTGTCTCTGTTTGGCAGATGAGGGTGACACTGAACCATCCGAGCTGTATGCATGGACGAGTGGAAGCGTTTTATGTCGATAATAAAGACGGCATTATCGGCCCGGCCACACGGCCCCGCCGTAAAGCCGATAAATAACACAGCGTCATATTAGTGAGGCCAATGATTTAGTGGCATTTGTTTTTCTGCTTCTATTTGCTTTGCATGATAGTGGTATTTATGAGCCAGTGGCCGAGGGGCCCTTGGAGAGCATGCTGTCAAACGTGACAGCAAGACGCAGTGCACACCTGGAAGCCAATTTCTGGGTATTAGACTACTTGAAGTTTTATGACCCCACAGCCACTGAACCTAATGTAATTACCCACCAAGGACACCATGTCATTCGACATCAGTGATGTGAGGGGTGCTCAGGCCAGGTGGAGGGGGGTCA
>JAZGTJ010005203.1:13743-28228 GCA_036877575.1 Botia almorhae | reverse complement strand
CTTGTACTGCTTATTTTTATGGAAACAGCTCCACCTAGTGGTTGAATTGGAAAACGCTTTTTAGTTTTCATTTTTATTTATAGTTTTTAACATTTTCATTGACATTGCTTACTGCATATTCTATCCTTTCAGTCAAACTTCTGACTACATGAAACGGTTTTGGATCTCCAGAATTTATGTTACTGTATTACTTATAAAACGTTAATTACGTTAGGACTGTTGTCTTAAGATATTTTACACAATTGCAGCGTTTGCTTTATAAATTAATACGACCTATTTTATGGGATGGAAATCACTTCTTAAAGATACTAAGAAAGCTCTTGTGAAAAGACGTTTAATTTAGTAACCTGTTTCATCTGTTCTGACCAGACAGAAGAATCATTCACAGACAGAATCAGTTCTGAAGAATCATTCACAGACAGAATCAGTTCTGTCTGTGAGTTTTAATTCTGTATGCCCAACAGAGGTCGCTATTGCTTTATAATCGCACAAGTTTATCTCTCAACCGTTAAACACATTTTTAATTAGGAACTGTAAATACACTACAATTTGTTCTAACCACAGAAAAAACAACGTAATGGTATTTGTATTGGTTTATCCTCAATCCTTTTTAACCCACATTATATGCTGTGAGGTGAACTGTTTAAAAAAAGAGTGTTTACAATTTTAAAATTTAAAACACACATTTTATTTAAAAAAAGCATTAAATTAAACATGCATAATTTTCCAAAGTAAAAATACATTAGACATTTATTTAAAAACAAGAACACATGACGTTGACACAAGTGTAAACATCAACACATTGATACAAAATTCCTGTTCAGACAATAAATTATCATGAGATCCATCATAGCGAGATTCAGTGTTACCCGACCCATTACAATAACCACAGAGCAGCAGGTGCGTTCTCAGTCCTGCACAGATCCTCATCATGTGATTGTAACTGTGTCTGTGCAAACAGCCAGTCCAGTGGATCTTTAGCACCATAGTTCTTCTGCCTGCTGAACCTCAGCGTGATCTCATCTAGTCCGAGGGAAACTCGGCGGGGCTGCGGGGCCCGGGAAGCGCTGCGTGGCGTGGAAGCAGAGCCGGCGTGCTTTCCCAGGGGCTTACCAAAGAGACGAGGTCTCTGAGTCCTGGTTACCCTCAGTGGACCACAGCCAGGCTGAGCGAGCTCTTTGATGGAGTTGATATATTCGTCCATGGTTTGAGAGAGGTCCTCATGCGTTTCTGTTATTGTGGGTAGAGGGGCCACAGACAGCAGTAATCTTCTGGGTTTCATCCTGGATCAAGAAGAAAGTCTGGCAGTTAGTTCTTTTAGTTCAGTTAGAACAGAAAGAACAGAACAGAGTCATTTAGGAATTGAATGCTTCGTTAGAATTAGCATATACAGTTAATCTACAATTATCTTTTATGTTCTACCATATCCACATCGTCTATCACTTTACACGTTTTCTAATAGTTTTCTATCTGAACAACAAATTTACCTGTTAGCAAAGCCTGTAGGGTAATACTGGTGCAATACAATTCAGCAGTGGTTCTCTCTTTCAGTAGAGTTTGTTTGGTTTGATCTGGTCCACATGCAGCTCTGTGCCTTTTATATAGCCACGGCAGGAGGGGATTGTTAGCCAAGGCTAATGGCACTAAATTTAGCTGTGATTTGACCTTGCATGCCTGGCAGGAAGTGTGTGTGTGCGGAGCAGAGTGTAGAGAGGAAGCTGACCAATGGGACCTCGTCGCAGCTGTGCTGATTGTTTACACTGCAGTAACAATGAGGCCCTGGGAGCCATCAGCTCTCCACCTAGATGACACTCGACTACACTCACGCAGAATTACAACAGCTGCCAACAGCATTTTAGTTTTGATTTGGGTCACAGGTTTTTGTTGAAGAGCAGGTCCTCAGAGATCCATTGGGGAAAGTCTGGTGGGCTGCCACTCTGACCTCATGTCTTGCTTTGTGACTGTGGTGAATGATTGTATCTTCAGAGTTAAAGAATTAGGGCTGGTGAAGAATTTAGAATCTCATCACCTGGTTGTGATGGACAGAATTGAAGTCAAAAAGCTTTAAAAACTTAAAACAATGTGTTTAGAAACCTTGTAACTATGAAAATTGTATAGTAAAAAAGCGAATATTAACCCACTATAAAAATAATTAAAATGTAAATTAAAGTAGATTAACCTAGTAATATAATTGCAATGTAATCTGTAACCTGTGGTGGGTTTCATAAAATGAAACGTGCCTTTGGTCAGATGTGGTGTGAATTCAGATCAAATATGAATAGAATATTCTGGTTTGCCTTTTTTTTTTACCTCAGTTGCACATATTGTGGATTTTAGCTAAAACACGTGTTGACCAAATCCAGGTACAACCATTTATGTACATAAAAAGAAAGTTGTTTAGTGTTAAAACCAGATGAGAAAAAGATGTGCTACAACCAGCTATTTTTAAGCACTTAGCCTAGATCTTACAGCTTAATCTTATTGTGGTGCATTTGGCTCTGTGAAATGCAGTGGTCAGTTGATTTGCATGAGAACGGAAAAGGCTTATCTACTTTAATGACTTGATAGGATTAACAATGTGCTTAAATGCACATGGCATATATCTGTATCTATCATAAACATAAAACAAGGAAACAGTAAAGGTGAAATTGATAAAGATGAAGTCATACATATATGCATACAGATACATAAATAATGTAATATAACAGTAATGTAACAGTAATGTTTGGTCAGAGCTTATTCATTCAAATTATTCATGTTAAAAACAATCACACTTCCATTTACAGCTTTGGTTCATCTGCTATAATTGTACGGCTTCCAGATAGAATTTCCATAACTTCACTGCCTCCAATTGCAACTGCTTGGTTAGCACGTACACTTGAAGCAGAGCGCATACGTGAGCCAGCAGGATTTCCTCCATCTGACAAAAGACTTAATGATTATTATTATTATTTCTCGTATCGCTGCAGGAAGAGGGCGAGCTGATCGTGGAGGGTTTACTCAACATCTCCTGGGGCCTGAGGAGGCCAATCAGACTCCAGGTGCATGATGTCAATGAGAGGTTTCACTATGCCTGCACTGGAACGTGGAGGACGGAGAGCCCCGAGTCCAGCAGGTGGGCGGAGCAGCCTGAACTTTGCTGTACCACACCCGACATGTGTCTTTCTCCTTCATTAGCGCATAGCTCCATCTGTTTCTCTCATTCATTCTGTCATTAACATCTCCAGGCATTGATCTGTTTTATTATGGGTGTAGAGCTTCTCTTGTAGATATAATGTAGAGGACATGTAAACTATAAGAGAATGTTGCCATTCCAGCAGCTGTGCAGTCATGCATATAGAATCCAGGTGAAGGTACATTGTTAGTATAGCACGGCTATTGACCAATCAGCATCCAGGACTGGAACTGTGTGTTTAATGATTGGAGATAAATTGTAAGTTGAAACCAAAGGTTAGCTAAGACTAACCTATTTGCATTTTTAAATATGTTGCATATAAAAGTAACTAACTAACTAACTATATATTTATGCATAGAGTTATATATATAGTTATATATAACAATATAGAAACATTCTACCAACATTACTGCAAAAAAAATTATAACTTTAAAAGGCTTTAGGGATGTTAGCCAACATTTTGAGAATGTTCTCTGTATGCTGAGATTCTAAAGGGAATCAATCCCCAAACAAACATGTATATGCAGGTTTCCATCATAGCTGTAATAGGTGCAGATAGTGACTCATAGTGATTGTTAGTGTTTATGTTTTGAGGAAATTTCCTGACACATGTTAAGTGGGTTAAAGCTGATGTTGTGTGGTGTCCACAAACAGAGGAACTGGTTAATAAGAGGACTGGGCTCCTCTGTAGTCTCATGTGCAACATACTTCTGCATCATGGAAATTTTAAGCAGCTCTAAGTGTCATGTTCAATCATGTGGTGACCCTTTATTAAATACTATGAACAAAGAGATTGAAAGACTTCAGCACGTGAACATAATCAGATTAGGAAGGTAATAGCAGAGAAAACTGTATTCAATTTAATTTCAGATTAAGCAAATTCAATAAACAACTTTTAGTCATTGAATTGTAGCCTGTGCTTGGCATACATCATTATTGGAATATATACAAACAAATGTATATTATGTCAAACAAAAGTTTATGTTTTTGTTTGTTTGTTTTACAGGAATGAAAATGGTGAACAGAGTCATTTACATCGGTTTTCTACAGAGCCTAACAACAACAAAATCAGAGCGACATCTATACCCAGTAAGCACGAAAATGATCCATATCTACCCCATTTATGTCCGTCAAACAATTGCAATGCCATTTAAAAGTTGTTAGGGACAAATACACTGTGGACTACATGCATTTTTGGAGGTGTTTAGAGTGTTTTATATCATACAGTAGGTCTTTTGACTAAATGCATAGTTAGATGTCATTTCCCTTCAGATGTCAGATTTCTATTCAGTTCAGATGTTCAGTTCAGATGTTATAAGTTATCTTATAATTAGCTTACCCCAAATAGCTGTCACTTCCTAATTTACTGTGTTTACACTCTTTGTTTTCCAGTTTTAACATCCCGGAAATTAATTAGTTATTTTTAGATTAGTGTTTGAGCATTTTTTAACATTCAATGGGCCGCTAAACATTGCGTTTTCCCTTAATGCAGTAAACAACAAGCATGAACAAGTCTGTCCGTGTCCTGTAGGTGACATCGCTCGTGTCTCTGCTCTTCTGCTGCAGGTATGGACGTGTTTGGTGCTGATGAGGATGTTCCTCAACTGCTGAGGACGAGAAGTGATGCAAGTTTTGTGAACATCCAAAGAAGATCCAAAATCCACAGCTCCGCAGATTCACAGAGGATGAAAAGACACCGTTTCTCCATCAATGGTCATTTCTACAACCACAAGGTCATTTTAGGGTTAGCTTTAGCGCTAACGTTAGGGGCTCATATATCATTCTAATAAACTTTTTTTCCCTCTAGCCTAAAGAGATATATATGGTTAGGGCTAGAGATTGTGTTAGAACTCTTTTTTTGACAAAATTGATCCAGGACGAAAAGAACTTGTTGATCCAGAAACTTTTCTTACTCAGCAAAATCAGGATGTGCCTTAATTTAAGCACAATTTTATGGTTAAACGGTTCATTTTATCTTATATGATGTATTAAAACTACAAACACCAATAATCCTAGTACACTTGAACTGTGAGTGTAGCTAAACCTTTCACACAGAGAAAAGCAGGACAACATCTCAGACGGAAGACAGGGAAGAGTTGGAACTCCTCCATGCTCTGAGCTCAGGACAATAGTACAATAGGAGTCATTGAAAGATAGCACGACTTGTGCCTGGCAAGAGGCCTGATGCTCTTATAAAGTGCCATGGCAGCATCTGTAAGGGAAGTGTCTGTTGTCCAAGTGTTTATGTTGCACATCAGTGTTGTGAGATGGATGCAGGTGTTGAGAGGCAGTGTTTTCCTGTACAGGCGTTCCTCTCAACAGCAACAGTATTGATGTTTTAGTATTGCCTGCCTCTCTCATAAATGATCTGTAGAGGTCATATAGATGATCTGGGTTGTAAAGATCTCTTGGCAGATGTGGATGTGATGAAATTGTTTTGGTTTCTTAGTTTTTTATTTGTTATTTCTTTCTATGTATTGTGATATAAACATAATCTGTACATTTTGTCGTTGCTATTATGATCCTGAGGTGTGTTGGAAATAATTGTGAACAAAATATATGCATCAGCTAAGTACATATTGAATGAACCAGAAATGTAATTTGTTACAGTTGACGAAGATCATTTTTATATGTCATTTATTATATTGTACCCTACATGTATTTTATAAATCTTTTTATTGCTAAACTTTGACTTATAGTCACACCTTTTTTGTCACGTTTTTTACTTAGACATCTGTTTTTACTCCATCGTATGGATCAGTGACTAATGTTCGAGTAAATAGTACCATGACAACACAGCAAGTTCTTAAACTGCTCCTAAATAAGTTTCGGGTAAGTTTGGCCTGATTTAGTTACAATACAATACAATAAAATTGTGTTTATTTGTGTATATTCTTACACTACTTTGTACTTGAACAGGTAGAGAATCAGGCAGATGAATTTGCCCTTTATCTAGTCCACGAATCAGGAGGTAAGATTTTTATTTTTAAATGTTTAACAAGTGTTTTAAGATATTTGTCTTAAGATATTGTTTCTTATGTCCTCAGAAAGGGCAAAACTTAAAGACACGGAACATCCACTGGTATCTCGTGTGCTTCATGGTCCATGTGAAAAAATTTCCAGAATATTTCTTATGGAAAAGGACCTTGGTGAAGAGATTACATATGATGTGAGTGTTTGTGTGCATTTAAACGTTTAGACTGACATTCTGTTTAAACATAGATAAATGTCATTTACAGATGCTACATATTAAGACTAATTTAAGGAGCCTGTCTAGGGCATCAACAAGGGCATTGTTTTGTTCACGTACCTCAAGCATTATGTTAGCAACTTAAAGGTTGTAGGTTCAAATCCCAAGAAACATACATGCATACATACAGTGATCAAATGTAAAGTTTAACTGGACAAATGCATGTAAACAATGGTGCAAATATTTATATCACAGACTGTTGTATTATGAAAATACTGTTGCAAAGGTTCATGTTGGCCTCTCTGTTCCATTTTGTTCATGTTCAGAACAATCATTGCATATACTTGTAATCATAGATTGGAAGTTTTATAGTATTTTTAAGGTGAATGCGATTTGTTTTTCAGGTTGCACAATATATCAAGTTTGAAATGCCTGTTTTGGACAGTTTCATTCAGAAGTTAAAAGAGGAGGAGGAGAGAGAGATTTTAAAACTGACCAGAAAGTAAGAACATTCTTCTGCCACACAGCCCAGGAGACACAAACAAAAAACATTCTGATTCTTTTTAATCTGAACCTTTGTTGTACTTTGTTCTTTCACAGATACAGTGTGCTGAGGTCGATGATACTGCAGAAATTAGATGGCATCACTCAAATCAGTCATGTGTGAGAAAACATGCTGAATAATTAGATCATGAGAATTCTCATTGGTCAATGACAGTGAATTGTTTAGGATTGCTAGCTGTAGGTTTAGGTTGTTTATGGTGAAGGCATCAGTGCAATGACTAGTGTATGAAGACCACTGTGCGCTGTATATTGCTAACTGTATTTTTACCCACAATTCTCAGGCATTACAAATTACCTAGAATGTTGTTTTATGAAGACTTACACTCCGTGATTTTAAACAGCAAACTACTGTATTTTTTTGTACATTTTTGTTGAACTTATAGAATGTAGAATATACTCTTGATATTGTTTCTACTGTATAATTTTTTTAAATAAAAGTAATATATGAAAAGTTGTATACAGTCTTGTATATTATATTTGGCTATTTCTATGTAATATTGCGCAGTTTTATACATGAGAAATATTAAATTCATGACACCTTATATAAATAGTACAAGATCCATATGAAAGCCAGTATGGCGTTATGTTTAATTGTTTAATGTACTCTGCTGCAGCACGGGTCATTTTTTAAAACTTACATAACCTTTATTTTCATTATCTCAATATCTCATTATCTCAATCTTTTAGTGCTTTAGATAAATGCTGTGTGCCGTTTCCCCTGTATGTTCACAACAAGCGTTTCTTATTGTTCTTGCAGTGACTCTTACACTGAGCCAGTTCTCACGAGCTATAAAAGGCAAAATGCTGTTAGACTGAGACATGAAGTCAGTGACTTCTGGCCTAAGTGCCCATGTTACACAGTGGGAGTTATCCTGGGAAACAAAGAACACTACACTACTTCAGGTGGTTCCCTTTTCCTGAACAAGTAGTATTAAGAGAAAAATAAACCCTAGGCTTATGCACACACATACAGTCCTGTGCAGCGTAACATTATAATTGCATAATATTTAAATAGTTCTTATTTTAATAATTGTTCTAAAATCTTTGAACTGCATTACGGTAAATGTAAAAGTTAAAACTTTTTACAAAAAACTAGTAACAGCATACTAGACGTGTTACCTGTTAACCAAACATGACATGTCATTATACATGTTTATTAATTTACCTTCTGTGTGTAGAAAGATTCTTTTGCAAAACAAAGAATTTACAGCTATAGTTAACTATTTGTTTATATTAAATATGCATTTTTATATTTTGAATGGGTACATTAGTATGAGTGTACGTTGTAGATTATTAACATCATCGTCTGTCATTTATCTACACACATTTTAACACCTTGACTTTTGTGCAAAGTACAAAGTGCTTTCAGAGTCATTGGGTTCATTGACTTGGAACTCCTGAAACAAAATGAGTTGACCTTTTGTAAAACTTATTCAGTAAGCCACTTTGTTTACTAAATACTTTGTTTACTGTTTACAATTTTGTCTACTAATGAGCTTGACACAACTTGTCACAAGAGCGAAAGAAAGAAGATACTGCCCCCGTCTGGTGATAAGCGGGTAGTGTTAAAAATGCGGTTGAATTTAACGTGGGTTAAAGTTCTTCAAAAGATCATGAAGATAACGTTTGATTTTATGGTAGAGATAAGATTTTCAAAGATAAGCTGTACATTTAATAGTGCGTTTTATACCATTACTGTACTGCAATGTAATACGCGGTCAAGTAATTTTAGAAGCATAGAAACGTGCTACTTCCAACGATATTTCATACTTATAACAGCATAAACCGCAGTACTGTATCATACTGTACTGTATATACTCTCTTTGGGTTTATACAATGAACCCAAACAACTGTCGAATCCAGAACATCTTTATATCAGGAACAACATTAGACTGATCCGTCTCATCAAATTTGTTCCCATACCAGGACGATCAATCTTCATGCCAGAACGGCTGCTAAAGATCTTGCTATTTCCAAGACCAAAACACACGGTAATGCGTTTCTATGGCCCTATATTTACGCTACAATGTATTCATTCTGTGGTTGTTCAGTTACAGTTACAGAGTGAGGGGGAGGGATCAGGGGTGCATGAGAGAGCTACGAGCACACGCAGTCAAAAGATCAGACCGACACGTTTAATGAAAGTCGTGAAGAATCACGTTCAATGGCGCTGCGTCCGAGTCTCGATTCTCAAATAATTATCATCGGATGCGGCATCGCGGGAATTGGTGCCGCTCAGAAATTAATAAATCATGGTTTTCGTAATGTACACATCATAGAAGCGACTGGACGAAGCGGTGGACGAGTACGAACAGGCAGGCTGGGTAAGACCGAAATTATTGTTTTGTACTAGTGGTTGACAATATGACCAGAAATAACATGCAAATGTACATTTCTGTCGTCTTCTACTCGCTTACCCACCTGTCTCAGTTCTTTCGCACTTCCTGTATGTAGGCCTAAGTCGGTTAGCTTATTTTACGCCGTGTTTAATTCGTGATCACTTTGATATTTAACGCACAGTTTTACGGTTTTGCACCTGCAACCGCAGCAGGAAAGTAAGGAGTATGATGACTGACACAAACATTAGGAAACCCTGCAAAATGTTTACTGTTGCGTTACTGTCTCCAGAAAAAGGGTTAAGAAACACGTTTATTTAGTTGTTTTAATTTAGGCCGAAACACAATTTTAAACATTATATTGCTTATATATTACTGCGGAAGTGATGGTTTTACAACCAGTGCTAAACAAGGTACTCACACAAACTTACTCTCACAAAAACAGTTTTAGAGGAAATCGCTACTTACATGAAAATCGCTAAATTTAAGCTACGTAATACTTCGAATATTTGATATTAAATTTATTTATAATAATTTTATGTATAAAAAAGTTTGAATTAAAAAATGTTTATTATTAAACAAAGAAAAATACCCCTTAAAAAGTATAAAGTATAAATAAAAAGCTGTTTGCTTACATTCTGGGAATCAAGGATAGAAAAACGCGAGTAACGAGCAGAAAGTGAGTGAATAAAAAATTAACCGGATACAACGTGCATATACAGTCACATACAAAAAGACACAGCCGACACATCACATGACACAGTCCACATTTGTAATGATTAATCATATATAGAATATGACTGACCAAAGAGAGAGATGCAACTTCACATAGATTTTCTCCCTTTATCTAAGGTGATAACATTGTAGAGATTGGTGCCAACTGGATCCATGGCCCATCGAAGGAAAACCCAGTGTTTCGCTTGGCATGTGAATACCAGCTCCTTGACCAACAGTCTATGTCTGAAGAAAACCAGACCGTTGATATTGGTGGTCATCCGCTGTTTGTTCCCAACTGGTTTACCAGTTCAGGTCGAAAACTGGGGACTGAGCTGATGGAGCCGGCCGTGGAGCTTTTCATGAAGTTACTGGAAAGGAGCCAGCAGTTCCATGACAACGGTGCAGAGCCAGTGCCTAGCGTTGGAAAGTTTGTCAAGATGGAAGCTGAACGTCTGGCCCCAGAGGAGTGGAGAGAAGACCAGGCTAACATGAACATCAGAATGGCCATGATAAACACAATGCTGAAGATGGAGTGCTGTGTCAGTGGAACACACACACTGGATGATGTGGGCCTGGGAGCCTTTGGCATGTATAAGTCACTCCCGGGGCTAGATTGCACTTTCCCAGGGTGAGTGATCATGTGACCTCTCTTTTCAGTTCATTTCTTGCTAAAAATCCCTGAATAAATTTCCATGCTGGTGCAATGCTTGGTTATGCTAATTTGTCGCGAGTCTAGCTGATGGACCGGATAAACCACGTTTTCCTAACATTTCGCTTCAGTAACAAACACGTTTAAAATGTTATTTAGAAAGTTCTAGAAACATTCAAAATGTCCAGTATTTAAAACATTGTATCAACGTTATTGCTTAGTTATATAAACGGTATTCAAACTTTTTTAATTCTGTAACTTTTTTTAAACGTTCCACAAAGAGTAATGTTTTGGATATATAGGATATATATAATGTTAAAAAAGTTACTGGGAGAATGTTATACATTAGCCAACATTCTGAGACTGTGACCATTTTGTTTACCAGCAAAAAACTGTCAAGCTGCATTTTCCTGCAAGTTCCATTTCATTAAAACTACATAAGCTGATGACCATTTTTTACATTAGTGATGGAGTCTATAAAAAACGAATGTGATAATGTACTCCTGTTTTTCCTCTAGAGGATATGAAGGTTTAATTGATCACATGATGAAGGAACTTCCCAAAGACATGGTCTTGTACGACAAGCCGGTGAAGTGCATTCACTGGAACTACACAAAGAATGGGCCGGACACTAAAGGAACTTCCTTTCCTGTTATGATAGAATGTTTTAATGGAGAGACATTTTCCGCAGACCATGTTATAGTCACAGTCCCACTAGGTAAGAATAATAGATCCAGTTTGACTTCTTGATGTAATTTGACTAAATTAACTGTTTGCCTCCAGGGATAATGTGATACTTTACGTGGCATGGTAAATTACTGTTTTAACAATTGTCACTAACATAATTTGTCCTACTTTAATGTGAGTTGCTTTTAAGAACATTAAATGAATGCACTACCCACTTATTGGTGTTTTCTAATACATTTAGACAGGCCGATTATTAATAGATTTAGCTTTACATACTTTCATCTTGCATTCATAATATTACTTGCTTTAAAAACGTTATTGTTCTCTGCATGGCTTCTAACACATTTACTGTGCTGTTCCACTGAAGGATACCTGAAGAAGCATCAGGACACGTTCCTGAGCCCCTCTCTTCCACTGCACAAATTGCATTCCCTTCAGAGAATGGGTTTTGGGACCAATAACAAGATCTTTCTTGAGTTTGAGCAGCCGTTCTGGGATGAAGACTGTGAATTGATCTACCTTGTGTGGGAGGATGAGACGGAGCTTTCTGATGTTGTTTCGGATATAAAGATGTCCTGGATTCAGAAGCTGTTTGGGTTCACTGTGCTTAAGCCCACTGAGAAGTACGTACAACATAAATATAGTGGCACAGCACTGCGCTTTAGGCTGTTTTAAGTATGAAATGAGTCTTATTAGTTGCTCTTGCTGTACAGATTTGGACACGTGCTCTGTGGATGGATTGCAGGCCGTGAATCCGAGTACATGGAAACATTGTCAGAATTGGAAGTGCTGCACGATGTCACACAGTTACTTCGCAAATTTACAGGTAACGTTACCGTATGTTTTTTTACAGCTTAAAGGTGGGGTAGGCGATTTCGGAAAGGCAAGCAAGAGAAACCTAGCGTTGAGAACATGAGATCCCGCCCTCTGTTCAGAGGAATGTCCAAAGTCACGCCTCCTCCATTAATGCACGGAGGTATGCAAATACACAGCAGGTAGGACATCCAATCATTGCTTTCGGACTGAATGCAATGATTGTACGAACATTTTATGGTCCTGCACCTTCCACAGAAGATATATAAATATATTTGGACTTTACTGATTGTTATCAGGATGTGAAGAGACTTTCAACCAGCACAACGAGAAATCTTTCTGGAAAAGATTGCCTACCCTGCCTTTAATGTTACATCATAACATTTTATGTACTGTAACTGTTTATTATGTTTTATGAGCTTGACTTGCACTTGATAACAGAGGTTCATTAACGTGGAATAATCAAAAGCAGAATATGAAATATTACCAGTAGCCAAATGACATGGAACTGCATGTGAAATCCTTCATAACATTTTTTTAGGAAATCCAACTATTGCCCCAAGAAAGCTCTTGAGATCACAGTGGTTCCAAGATCCCTATTCCTGTGGATCTTACACCTACGTAGCCAAAGGTTGCTCAGGATATGACATAGATAACCTCGCTGAGCCCTTACCACTGAAAAGCTCAAATAATAAGGTACAACTAATTTATCTTGATAAAGTAAAGGTCTGTAATGTTATGTTAAGGTCTGTTAATAATATCTCCTTATAACATGAACAACAGTGGTCAGACTTTGTTTTCTTCAGCCTCTGCAGGTGTTGTTTGCTGGAGAGGCCACGCACAGGTCCTTCTTCTCCACAGTGCACGGAGCACTGATGACAGGCTGGAGAGAGGCAGAGCGTCTCATATCTCACTACACTCCTACATCCAGTTCACTTACATCTAAGCTGTAAAAACTCCTCATGTTCCCAAGAGTGATATGTGATTTAAGTGATTTCATGAGATTTGAAGGGTTTTGTGCCTTACAAGGAAAATCTGAATGTAATGATACTGTCATGTTTCATGTTAGCTCATTCAACAAATTGTACGTCCAGATTCAGAGTGTCAAAAATTTCAAATAACTTTCCAGCGATTGCCTGTACTTTGCACAAATGTTAATTGTTTTTGTGATCTGTGAAGAGCTTTTCAATTTTTATAAAACACATTTTCTTACAGTTCTTTAACTGTTTGACAGTTAGAATAAATCTGAAAATATAAAATATTTTCATGTTAAGTTTGACAAGACTGAAAAATGAACACTAGACATTTTCTCTGTAGAAATGGGCCTGATCACATGATTATTCTAGTGTAATTGATTGTATATATGTTGTCACACAGTGACCAATGCAAATAAAAAATATTAAGTGCATTGAGATTCATTTACAACAGTAGTGTTCCTGCGCATTTGATAAAGAATGTCGTCCGTCCCCATATAACCACAATAAGTGTTGTTCTCTAACCAGCCCAGTAGATGGCAGTGGTGTGCTTTTAGTAGGTGCGCATTCCGCCAGTAAACCAACCATTTGAAGAAAAAGACAAGAAGTCTTCCGGGTTACATTTATTTTATATAGTAAAACAACGGCAAGACGTGTATGCAGAATAAAAATTTCAAACATTACAATATTCAAAAAGCAATTAAACTTAACATCAGAGATTAAGATCTTTATTAAAAGATGAAGAAATGACTTAACATGTAATATTATTAAAATGGAAGGGAATGGGATAAGAAAGGATTTCTAGAAATAGGAAATGAACAGGTAGAATAAACGGTTATTTTTTTACATAAGACTAGAATAATCAAAGGAATATAATTAGAAATTAAGCCATGCTATTATACCCCCAGTTTACTAGGTGGCGGTATGCACCAGTCATGATGAGCTACAAAACAAGATCATCTAATCATCTGCGACTGCATAAAACATTTAATTTATGATCTGTCGCTGCTGTGAGTCGCTTTAATGGTGAGTGAACTAATAAACGTCTGCAATTGCATTTTTGTTTATTTACTATGCAAATAAAACCAAATTTGTGTTCTGACACTGAAAAGTTTAAAACCCCACATAAACATTTCAGTTTGTAAAAGAACATTGTAAGATTTTTTTGGTATAACTAACAAACTTAACAAGGACACTGTGGTCACAGTTATGCATTGCTTAAAGGCCCTTTCCCTATAATAACAGATGTGCGCAGCTTGGGACAGATATTTATCTGTCCCTAAATATTTGTCATTTATTGTTATAGTTCTGGTACAGTCATAAAAGGATTTACCTTGAAGTCTTATACATACACCCCCCCCACACACACACACATACATA